>LPNX010701743.1:657615-670115 GCA_001517045.1 Pseudotsuga menziesii
TATTAAAGTAGACTGTGCAAAACATCAACTCAAACTGGAATCCAAGTATTGGAATTTGTCCCAGCAATTTAATGCCCTGATGTACAAGTGTATATTTATATGATATTAACTAGGAGCAGGAACGACTGGAGGGCCGTGAGCCCTTTTCTTCTACGTTCACGTCTACAATTGGTAATATATATATATATATATATATATATATATATATATATATAAATTAGATACTGGCAAATTTTATAAATACCCGTCAAAACTACTACTGTTTTTAAAAAATGCCCTTCTTAGATGACGGGTTTTTTCCATATTCACCCGTATTTGACGGGTAAAAAACCTAAATACGGGTATACTCCCGTCAAATTTAACCCCTGGTAAGTTACAACAGTCTGGCCACTTGAAGGAAGCAGAGTAAATGTAATAAAGCCTAGACAACGTTGGCCATTCCTTTCATTGCTACGTTGATAATGGTATCCAATGTAACAACCCATCAGTGCAATCGGCCATGGACCCTCAGTCACCAGCTGGGTTGAGCGTTCACCAGTCGTTGTGATTGACTCGTTATTGTTATTTATCATTATAAAATTTGGTCGATGAGTTATTGCAGGACAATTTTTGGTCCATGTAATTATAAAATTTAGTTGATGAGTTATTGCATGACACTTTTCGGTTGACTTCTTAGAAGTAGTTAAGATTTAGTAGAGTCAACATGGAAATACAGACGAACTTGACAATTCAATCGTTGTTGATCATTGCCGAAATATGGTCGATTCGGTTGTCGACGAGAGCTTATAATTTAAGTAGAAGTCTATCATTGTTATGCTAGATCGCTAGTTCAGTCTATAACCTATTAGAAATTTTATTATTTGATAGACAACTTGGTTTTATTAAAGATATGTTGTCGTTGCTGTTATTGTGATCAAGGTATTATCACAATATGGTCGATGTCAAAGCATCGAGTCCATTGAGTCACTTATATCAAGGAAGATTTCACTCGACCCAGACATGAACCTGCAATTTTAATCGACGACAGTTAAGAACTTGAAACTGTCTTACTTTCGTTGTGTATTATATATTTATTACCTTTTGAAGGATGATTTAAGAACTTGAAACTGTCTTACTTTCGTTGTGTAATATATATCATGTTTGGTTAATAGGGGTTACGACCCAACACAATCTGTTTCGTTTTGTTATAGTTTTAGTTTGAAGTAATAAAACACATATATACGTCCTAGGCTTTATCCCGTAAATACTATATATGCGATTTGATAGGCTCTTTGTTAGAAATGATTAAACTTTTCCTTGTTTTATGTTGTGTATTTTCCCGGAGAAAATCTCGGGGCTTCGTGTCTTTTTCTTTTTACTGTTTGTTAAAGCTATCTATAATTCTAGCGAAACTAACTCATAGTTCTTTTCTATAAATCTTGGTTCTTATGCTCTCTTGGATATTAACGATATATAAAATAGCTCGTAAAATATTGTTTATTATCTAAATCTTACCTAGATGATGATAGCCAAAACCAAGCCGACTACACTTGGGTTTAGAGCTCAGTCGATATTAAATTTGATTTTCACTTTTTACGTTGACCACTTTTCTTTTTCACCACCCGTGTGAAACTTGTCTATGTCCAACTAGACAAATTTATAAATTTTAGTCGGTCCTACACTCTACTAAATTTACTTGACTTACTTGTCGATTCTACCGACCAGTTTTTACCTCGACCACTTTTCACTTCGACCAAGTCGGCTAATTTCTTCTCTTCTACCAAGCCGGCTGCTTCAACCAATTCGGTTGCTTCGACCAAGTCGGTTCACTTCTTGTCTTCGATCAAGTCGGCTCACTTCTTGTCTTTGACCAAGTCGGTTCACCTCAGTCGACCGATCAAGTCGGCTCACTTTGGTCGAAATCTACAGAGTATGTTTCTTAGTCTAAAGACTTAAGAAATTGCAAATGCTTTTCACTTGTGAGTAAGATAGAGTAAAAATGGACACATTAACAAATCCAAAGATCTTATAAAAACATATGCCCAAATATGTAGGAAGACTTGAGTGGATGAATGTGCCGTAAAACCTGGAACTTTTACGCGGTGAGAATTTTATGGGTTCTTTGATCTTTCACTTAAGAGTAATTGTAAAAGACATTTACAGAAGTAAATTTGGAAATATGTGTGGCCAAATAATCATGCATTCAACCATAAACTATTTCATATATTTAACTATGGGAAATAACAAAGTATTACAAACTTGTTGGTTACAAACTGGTCGGTCTAGACTTGTCAGTCTACAGAGCTTCAGCTCTTCGACTAAATCACATGAACAGAAGCTTGAGCTTCGACTTCTCTTTCTCACCTTGAATTCCTCTGCTGTCTAATGTCTGCGTAAACTGATTTACAATTTGTTTCTTCTATTTATAGGCAACCTGAAGATTGCTTCTACATGGGCCGACTGACTCACCATTAAAGACTGTAATAACTATCTACCTAACAACTTAGCTTTAGAAATAAATTCGACTGGTTTACATTTCCTACTCGTGGACTCTTCCCTCTTGTCAAACTGATAGGCAAGATCTTGACTTGTACAGAATCTGACAGAGTCGGCTGGAAGTCAAGTACATATCTGCGAGTAATTACATTTTTCCAACACTCCCCTTAATTATAAGCAAATGGGGATTTTTAAAACAAAATTTACAAAATGTTTCAGAGCTTAGACATGCTCTGTTTATGACAGAGTTCACTGTGGAGAACTTGTCATTCCAAGATAACTACGCAGATACTTATACCCTGCTGAATAGAATGAGGAATCGCTAGTACAAAGTCCTAAGCACCATGGCGAATTACGAGTACAATATCCATATTTGGTCACAAATGATGAAATTCGTGCTGCCATAACTTTGAAAGAGTTTAAGGGGCATGTAGATAGAGGTCATTGGGAGGAGGTGACAGGCAACGAAATGGAACAAACTACTGCTCACTCTTCCATTCCTCAAGACATTCTTGATAGAATTTTTCCTAAACAGTTGGCAATTGAGTATGATTGTTCTTCCAAATCAGAATCAGGGGCTTCCGCAATGCATTTAGACATTGCATCATATAAGTTTGATAATAGGTATGTGTTCATCTTATTTGATAAAATGGAGCATTTCAGGGAACAAGCTTCCTATATATGCAATTGGGTGGAAGAGTGCTTGAGAAAAGATGATAATATTTTACAATGCCTAAAACAGATAGCACTGTTGCAGAAGACAATTGTGGATAATCATTTAAGAGCAGACATAATTATAAAAGGGAAAGAAGAAATGGTTAAATTATTATCCAAAGAAGTAGAAAAAAACACTAATGATGCTGAAAAAGAAATTCAGTCCGTGAGGGTTGGATGTGAAGAGGATTTGTAAAATGCTAATGCTAAAGCAAGTGAACACAAAGAAGAGTTCAATAAAGGCCACATGTTCTCAATGTACCACCAATGAGGATAGAAATGGGTCCTTTACAGGTAATGGAGAATAAAATTAAAGAAGATGAACAGGTCGTACAAGAATATTAGTTGAAGTTGAAAGATTAGGAGGGAAGCCATGGAAAAAAAGTTGGAGAATTAGAATCAATAATTTCCGGTTTTAGAAAAACCATTTCTAGGAAAGCTAATAAGGCGAAAGGAACAATGTTAGCAAGGATCTCTGAAACTTTAAAACATAAAAAAAAAGTAGAGGAAAAATAATTTCCAGTTAAAAAGGTGGTGAGGGTGAAGGTAAGGGTACCAAAGGAGAGGATCGTAAGGGTAAGGGTAAGGGTAGAAGGAAAAATACACCTATAGGTACAATGTCCTTGGAAGAGTGAGAGAAGTCCTTAGCAAGTCAAGAGAAGATTCTATAAGAAATATTCTCAGCGATCCTTGCACTAGGTGATTTCTATGCCTCATCACCATTACATAAAGAAATGAAAGAGAAGATGGCTGAGAAAGATGAAAAAATAAGGGAGCTGGAATCAATACTCTTAGAAGGTAGAAAAGTTCAGCATTTTGGATGTGATATGGAAATTCAAACACTTAAATCCACAACTGTTGATTTGGAGAAGGAATTAAAAGGGTCAGCTGCTGCGATGAGTGCAATTCCTGTCCTTCCCAACGAGACACAGTTGAGGGCAAAAGAGCAGGAGAAATAAACACATAATCTGAAACGTGAATTGACTGAAGTTAAAAAACAGTTGAAACATACCAGAGAGAAATTGGAGGTCAAGGAACAACATGAATCAACGAAGTATAAGAAAAATGTGGAAATGTTGAACAAACTGATGGCAGCAAAAAAATGTTTTTCTTGAAAATTTAAAAAAGTTTCACAGAGAGTTAAAGATCTTGAAATGAAATCGCAATAAGTTCCTTGTCCAACTCTAGAACAATCACAGTCTTCTACGAAAGGCAAGAGAGACAATTTAGATTTTTCTTCTGCTCAAGAGGATGGATTGCAGCCATCTATGAAACATGGTAGACATGTATAAATCAATGTATATATGTATTTATCGATAGTTAATGAAAAACAATATTTGTATGATGGTGTTTTGTAATTATCGGCATATAATGAAAAATTCTTTTTAGTTGGCATATCAATGTATATATGTATTTATCGATAGTTAATGAAAAACAATATTTGTATGATGGTGTTTTGTAATTATCGGCATATAATGAAAAATTCTTTTTAGTTGGCATATCAATGTATTTATGTATTTATCGAAAGTTAATGAATTTTTTTTGTATGATGGAGTTTTTTATTTATCAGCATATGAGATAACATTATAGAGAATTCATATCCGAATCCAATGTTTTCAGTGATCAATACGAGACTGCTTGTAGGTTGTGAAAGAAAGCATCAATCTCTTCGACATAAATTAAATTTATGTATGTTAATTAAATAATAAACTCTGTTTTGTTTATGTCTCTTATTTATTTCATCTTATTTTAATTAACTAGTTGAGAAATCTCTATTTAAATCTATGGCTTGTGCGGGCAAACTCATACACTACGTGTACATGATTTTTTTTCAACATGGAAGGTTAATTTTTCACTCATGTGACCTCCATAGGGAAAACTGAAACCATGATTGGATAAACACTTCAACAAGGAACATATACATGTCATTTGATGAATTAATTGACACACACACATCATCTGGTGGGCATTTGAAAATAGCATTTTAAACTATAGATTTACCACTTGGACAAAATTATAAAACCCTAAGTCAACATGAGGGATTTTTATTTTCACCAATTCCTAAACCAATGATACCAGATGATGTAGTACATCCCATTGAGTACAACTAAAGTGATTTCCCCTTCAGACTCATCTTCTTCTGAGTTGGGCGGGCATTTTACTGGACTGGATCAAAACAAGCCAGAGGGCACTTTTGGCATATTGGTAACTTCATATTCAGATAGTTTTTGGACAAAGTAATGATGTGGTTAGATGTACCAATCAACACTCTAGAGACCTATACCCTCAGAAAAATTTAATCCATCAACTACTAGAAATGGTGGGCATTTTACTGAGGTCACTTACGCATTTTTACCAGAATTTTTATCAAACCCTAGGTCAACATGATGAGATTTTTATTTTCATCCAATTTGAGGTGTGAGACACCCAATGGGTAGAGGCCAACATGGTGATTCCATCAGGACCACTTTCATCCTCTGAAGCTTCTTTGTCTCTCCTCGACAAGCATTTTCTTCTTCTAATGAAATATTGTGGACATTTTCATAACGCAGCTGCTTTGGGGAAGTTTTTCATCACTTAGTCAAATTCCCAAAATTATCATACTCTTGCAAACCACTATCAAAATGTAACAAAGACATCATGAGACATTTGGACACTATCATGTGTCTTTCCAACCTCATCACATCATGAGACTCATATTTTTGTCATCTGACCATCACTAAGCAAACTCAAGGTATGGCTGGATAGCCAGTCCACTAGGCAACAAGACCATGTCACCCTTAGAATTTATTGAGAAAACTTGAGCCTCTGGTGGGAATATCAAAATAGCTTCTTAACTTCTTTTGAGCATCAAAACATATTTCTTCCTATTTTGGAAGACTCATATTTCACATGTGTGAACACCCTATGGAGACCAGAAGTCATGAGCAGATGAAAAACTTACCAAAGAATGGATCCATGACATTCAATGAATTTACTTGCACAAAGACAACCCTTGCCGGGCATTTCCAACTGACCTCTCAAACTTCTGTTCTTAACACTTAGTCAATTTTTCATACTTTTGAATATGCAAAACAGTTTTTCTTATATTTTGGTAGATTGCTATTTTCCTCATGCGGTCACCATAAGAAAAACTAAGAACATGGCAAGATAGCCAGTTCATCAAAGAACAACCCCATACCCTCAGATAAATCTATCATCATCAGGACAATATCTGGTGGGCATTTCCATGAAGCCACTTAGGCAGTTTTGCCAGTACAGGAATAGTCTAAATATCGCTGGGAGGCACTTTTGGTAGGTTGACATATTCCTCCTTAGAGACTCTCTGGTGAGGCAAGTGACATGTTTGTATGCTCCATAGAACACTATAGAGACTCACATTCTCAATACATTTTTCACATCATCCTATGAGGCATGGTGGGCATTTCCTTAAGGCCACTTGGGTAGATTTAACATCAATTCCATACTTAGACAAATTTCTCAATTTGGTCTAATCTTCCTAAAACGCCCTTTTGGAAGGTCCACAACTTTTTCTTCATCCACTTCCAAGACAATATGAAGAGTACATGGTTTGGTAGGACAAAGACCAATCTACACGATCCCCATGTGCTGCGGGAATTTACTCTAACCCATAATTTAGGGCGGGCATCTTTCTGAGGCCACTTAGCCATTTTTGCATCCACTGGTGAAATACCATTTTTTGGCATGCCTGAATATTTCTCCTACAGAAATATTAAAGCAAAATAAAACCATGAATAGGTTTCCAAACTAACTAGCTATAGGACAGTACCATGGTGCAGGCATTCTTCTCAAACCATGAATTGTGGCGGGCATTCTCTTAAGGCTGTTGGGACCAATTTTGACTAAGGCTGTTGGGACCAATTCTTCCTTAAATATATGTTGTAGTTTGGTGAGGCAAGTGACATGGTTGTATGCTCCATACAACACTATAGAGATAAACAATCTCAATACATTTTTCACATTATCCTATGAGGCATGGAGGGAATTTCCTTAAGGCCACTTGGGTAGATTTAACATCAATTCCATACATATACAAATTTCTCAATTTGGTCTAATCTGCCTAAAACACCCTTTTGGTAGGTCCATCAATTTTTCTTCATCCACTTCCAAGACGATCTAAAGACATGGTCAGGTAGGATGAAGACCAATCTACAAGACCCCATGTGCTACGGGCATTTACTCTAACCCATAATTTAGGGCAAGGATCTTTCTAAGGCTACTTAGCCATTTTTGCATCCACTGGTGAAAGACCCTGTTTTGGCAAGCATGTATCTTTCTCCTCGAGAAATATTAAAGCAAACTCAAATCATGAATATGTATCCAAACCAACTAAATATAGGATGGTACCATGGTGCGGGCATTCGTTTCAAACCATGAATTGTGGCGAGCAGTCTCTTAAGGCTTCTGGAACCAATTTTGACTAAGGCCGTTGGACCAATTATTCCTTAAATATATGTTGTAGTTTGGTGAGGCAAGTGACATGGTTGTATGCTCCATACAACACTCTAGAGACTCACATTCTCAATACATTTTTCACATCATCCTATGAGGCATGGAGGGCATTTACTTAAGGCCACTTGGGCAGATTTAACATCAATTACATACTTAAACAAATTTCTCAATTTGGTCTAATCTGCCTAAAACACCCTTTTGGCAGGTCCATAACGTTTTCTTCTTCCACTTCCAAGACAATCTGAAGACATGGTCAGGTAGGCCGAAGACCAATCTACAATACCCCCATGTACTGTGGGCATTTACTCTAATGCATAATTTAGGGCAGGCATCTTTCTGAGTCTGCTTAGCCATTTTTGCATCCACTGGTGAAAGCCCCTATTTTGGAAGGCTTGTTTCTTTCTCCTCAAGAAATATTAAATCAAACTAAAATCATGAATAGGTAACCAAACCAACTAGTTATAGGATGGTACCATGGTGCTGGCATTCTTCTTAAACCATGAATTGTTGCAGGCATTCTCTTAACGTTTCTGGGACCAATTTTGACTAAGGCTGTTGGGACCAATTCTTCCTTGAATATATGTTGTAGTTTGGTGAGGCAAGTGACATGGTTGTATGCTCCATACAACACTCTAGAGACACATTCTCAATAAATTTTTCACATCATCCTATGAGGCATGGCGAGCATTTCCTTAAGGCCACTTGGGAAGATTTAACATCAATTCCATACTTCGACAAATTTCTCAATTTGGTCTAATCTGCCTAAAACATCCTTTTGGCAGGTCCATAATGTTTTCTTCATCCACTTCCAAGACAATCTGGATACATGGTTAGGCAGGACAAAGACAAATCTACAAGACCCCCATGTGTTGTAGGAAGTTACTCTAACCCATAAATTAGGGCGGGCATCCTTCTGAGGCTACTTAGCCATTTTGCATCCACTGGTGAAAAACCCTGTTTTGGTAGGCCTATATATTTCTCCTCGAGAAATATTAAAGAAAAATCAAATCATGAATAGGTAGCCAAACTAACTAGCTATAGGATGGTACCATGGTTTGGGAATTCTTCTCAACCCATGAATTGTGGCGGTCATTCTCTTAAGGCTTCTGGGACCAATTTTGACTAAGGCTGCTGGGACCAATTCTTCCTTAAATATATGGTGTAGTTTGGTGGGGAAAGTGAAATGGTTGTATGCTCCATACAACACTCTAGAGACTCACATTATCAATACATTTTTCACATCATCCTACGAGGCATGGCGGACATTTCCTTAAGGCCACTTGGGAAGATTTAACATCAATTCCATACTTTAGGCAAATTTCTCAATTTAGTCTAATCTATCTAAAACACCCTTTTGGTAGGTCCATAACAATTCTTCATCCACTTCCAAGACAATATGAATACATGGTTAGGTAGGCCGAATACCAATCTACAATACCCCCATGTGCTACGGGAATTTACTCTAACCCATCATTTAGGGCGGGCATCTTTCTGAGGCTACTTAGCCATTTTTGCATCCACTGGTGAAAAACCCTATTTTTGAAAGCATGTATTTTTGAAAGCATGTATCTTTGAAAGAAAGATTAAAGCAAACTCAAATAATGGATAGGTAGCCAAAGCAACCAGCTATAGGACGGTACCATGGTGCGAGCATTCTTCTCAAACCATGAATTGTGGTGGGCATTCTCTAAAGGTTGTTGGGACCAATTTTGACTAAGGCTACTGGGACCAATTTTGACTAAGGCTACTGGGACCAATTTTGACCACTTGTCTGAAAATTTTCCTCATGGAAGGGTGTATTTTGTATATTTGGGTGGTCTCATTGTTTTTTGCATGGCAACCTTGGTAATTTCAACATGGCAACTCGAGGTAAACTCTATTGTTGTAGTTTTCCATCAAGAGTTTTTTACCTTGGATATTTTAGGATTTGGTCTAACTCGGGCATTTGCAGGTATGGTTTCTGCTGGAGCGATGGTTCATTCTTGTTCACGGGGTGGTGTCTTGGCTATCTTTCTTCCACAACTACAGTTGGCTCAAGTAAGTGATTTTATTTTCCTTATGAGAATTGTAAATTGTAATGTGTAACCCTGAAATATTTTCTTTGGATTTTGGCTTTTATGAATTTATCTATGAAAATGAGGGTTGTTTTTATGCATCCTCCAGTTCTATTTTAATCCTTACATCCATGTGATATACAATGAGTAATGATAATTGAATATATACATATCAAGAACAACCACAAACCCCATTATCATGATAAAGACGAGGGAAACTCAATGTATGAAAATGGAAACCAATTGTAACTCAATAGGAAGTAAGTTAATTGGTGGCTAATTCACTGAAACTAAAGCTTCAAAAGGAAGTCTACCATGAGAAATAATTTTTTTTATAGAATTCTACAGCTATTGGATTTACCTCCTAAGAGAGCGATAGAGTATGGTTTACTATATGTTCACCTTTATTCAACTTGGATCAGTGCAACCAAGAATATTGCTGTGAAAGATGAACAAGTCACACTAAATGAAGAGGAACATATGCATTCAAATCAAGATTCAAGAGCCCCAATCAGAAGGCAAAACCAAAGTTATAGAGCGCAATAATGCAAATTGTCATATTATTAGGGAATTAGTAAAAACAATAATGAACGATGGATTTACTATTACATTTTCAAATGAAAAGAATAATTTATTTTTGCATGTCAACATTGAAGGGCTCACTATCTCGTAGCCCTTCAAAGTGAAATGGGACCCTGCCCTTCAAATTTGATCCTTGGTGGGGAGCCTTTTTATAATGTCTCAAACCTTGAGGCTAATCCTCGAAATAGGATCTGAAACTGTTTACAATCATAAAGAAACATTAACAACTAGAGCATGGTACTTCTACCATGGTTTACATATCTTTAAAAAAACATCATGGAGAAAATGTGCACGCTCAATCTAGATGGTAGCATGAAATTTCTGGTTGTGAACTCGTGGGCAGTGAAAACGACGTCTCAGGATGCTTCTGGTGGCTCATTTCTGACTTGGCTCGACCACTTGTCTGTCTGTCGAGTCGGCAATGTGTCCTTTCCCTTTGTGTTCATTTCGTGCTCGAAGGCACCTTTCTGAATGGGCTCAAAGCTGGAAAAGGAGTTTATATCCTTTATGCACTCATTTTCTTCACAACTTCCCCCTTGCTTCTGGAAGAAACAAGCCTCTGCAGTGGCTTGTCATTCAAGTACTCCTCAGCACCTCAGAAAAGGTTGGCAAACGGGGTGCATGAAAGCTATGATGAAGACCTTGGGCCCTTGATGCTCCAGTATGAGCATTCATTCCCACAGAAAATAGGTGCATCTCTCAAAGTGGTGTACGACGTCTGGTCCTATATGGTTGGTGCTTCCCTAGTGTGAAAAACCATGACGATAGATGAGCATGGAATCAAGCTCACAAACCAACAGCACACCTAGACTAACAATCTTCTCGAACCAGATTGCCATTGCAAACATATCAGAATCCTCAGAACCTCTTAGCATAATGATACCATGAGTTTGCTTCTCACTAGCTCATCCTATGCACCTTAATGGCTCTGAAAGGTGATGTTTATATAGGATTGGAAAACTGGACAACGAGATGACCCATCAGCATTTTCACACATTTCATCGTTGAGTAGCTTAGTCGACCATATGCTTTAGGGAATATGGACGGGACATGTTCTGGCCCTTTCTCTACTGTGACGACGATACCAGAACCATTATTTCGTTGAGTTTCCCCTGCTACGTGTGGCGATTAGATTCGTTGTTCCACTTCTTAGATTTTCATGATATCTTTCTGATTTCACACACCAAATATATGACGGGTATCTAGTTTTGGGTGAGATGGCGCTGTCGCGGGGATGATTTATCCTATGGGTGTATCACAAATGGCGTCGGGGAAATCAATTAACTGTCAGGAAGACATATCGTACGTGAGGGCGTCTTCTCCACTTAGATTTTTTTTAGTTTTTTTTATGTTGCATAACCCTCGTGTTTCTCCATGCAATCAGTACTATAGATATGTTCATCTTTGCGATCTAAGCCCTCGATACACCAAATATTCATACCCAAAACTCAACACTATCAACCTGCATAGCTTGATTTGGGGATATCAATATCAACCTTCGATCTCTAAACTACCTTCATCAATATTGCTCAACCTTAAGAACTTTAACATTCTGCTAACCCTTTTTATTCTGAACGAGTGAGCAACTTCTAATCACGGAATGATTCTCATCCGTTGATCTACCCAACATCTTGTTTCGACTGTAGATATTCACAACCCCTACCACTTTCCATGGATCGAAATCATAACTTTCTCCACGCTAGTTCAATTCGCGGAATTGTTTGAGACCGCAAATCTATCTCTGCCTTCATCTCAACCATCTGATTTTCTTGCTAATTAACCCTTTTCGTGATTTGAAAAAGTTTCTCCCTCCGAGCACGTTTACCATGTGAAATGATTTAGGGCCGTTGATCTCACCTTGTGTCGATCTGGACACTCCAACATTACATCCATTTAACGGACTACGCAAATCTCAAAATTAAATCCTTCCTCGCATCTCCACTCCACATAATCGCTTTCCACTGTTGATCTTCACGATCTTGAATCTGAACCGTTGAAGTTCAACATGCTTTACCCTTATTCCACTGTTGCATGTTTCAATATATAGAAAGACCTACCACCGTAGATCAAAACCCACTCTCCATCTGACAGCTCCAAACCAATTAACCTGAAAGGTGCTCCCGCAAAATTCCTCAAATAAGATCATTGTCAAACCTTTCAAGTCCATAATTCAAAATTTCAAACATAGTGCTAACATAAAGA
>LPNX010701743.1:675115-684296 GCA_001517045.1 Pseudotsuga menziesii
AGTGTGGTCGCCTCTATTTGGCATATCTAAAAGAGTCCAAAGGTTATCAAGAATATTGTAGCCTGTGTGTGTCTTCATTAAACCCTCTGCGAGGATTTCTTCCTTAAATATATGCTGTGTAATTTCAATCACATTATATGTTCCAAAATACTATCCTTAAATCCTTCTCAACATATGTAGAATTCCCTTTATAAATTTTTGTTTAATAATTTCCTGTAGCTTACTCTTTTATTTCACTAAGACTGTACAGGCATACTTTTCTAACTTTTGGCAGACTCATATTTCTCACATCTTGACCATCTTTAAACAAGCTGAGGGTATGGCTAGGTATCCACCTCAACTAGGAACAAGACCATGTCACCTTAAAAACTTACTGACAAACACACAGTCTCTAGAAGTCACTTTAAAATGGTATTTCAAACTGCTCAATTCAACACTTAGTTAATTTTTTCAGACTCTAGTCATTACTGTGCCAGGAGGCATTTTGGCAAACTCATATCTCACACATGTGAACACCTAGAGGGAAACTGAGATCATGAGTGGATGCCCAGATCATCGAAGAATGGACCCATAACATTTGATGAATTTATCAATTAAAGAGCTGACTTTGGCATGCATTTCCAAGTGGGCTCTCAACCTCTTATTTTCAACACTCGGTCAATTTTTCATATTTTTGGATATGCAAGCTAATGTTTTTACCTCTTTTGCTAGGCTAATATTTTTCTCATGTGGTCACCATAAGAAAAACTAAGAACATGGATGGATAGACAGTTCATTAAATAACATGCCTATACCTTCTAATGAATTATTATCACTCAGACAGGCTTTGGTGGGCATTTCCAAATGCCTCTTCAACCTTGTGATTTGACACTTAGTCAATTTCTTTAAACCCTAGGTGTCAAAGGTGATTTCAAATTTTCATCAAACTTGGAGTGTAATACATCCAATAGATGGAGGACAAGCAGATGAATCCATTAAGACCAGTTTCATCCTCTAGAACTACTTTCTCTCTCCTCAACGAGCATTTTACTGAAGTATGATGTAAAAGTTGTTTAAGACCCCGTTTCGGCAGATCCATAATTTTTTCCTTAGGTACTTTCAGGTCAAAGTAAGAACATGTCCAGGTAGACAACACAACCACCTACAGAACACCCATATGGCGTGGGAGTTTCTTTCAACCCACAAATTATGGCCAGCATTATCCTAGAGCAACTTGTCTAATTTGACCAAAAATAACTTCTTTTGGAAGGCATGTATCTTCTTCCTCAAAGAGTTGTTCTGAGAACTGGTGCCATGGTCGGATAGATACTTCAACCAACTATGGGATGACAGGACATGGCGGTCATTTTCCCCTTCTTATGAAATATGGTGGGCATTTTCATAAGACTACTACTTTAGGACAATTTTTCACCACTTGGTCTTTTTCCAACTTTATCATACATGCCTATTCCCATCAAGAGTTCTATGTAACTTAGTCATTTCTAAAGCCTTAGATATTGTTGGGTTGTCATTAGTGAAACTCTCCCATTGAAGTGATAAGGATTTGAATAACATAGCCTTTTTATGGGGTCCAATGAGCCCTTACTTATCTTGGATCGAAGTTGGAGATTATTTTGCATATATTATACCTTTTCCTGTTGTTTCCCTTGGATTTGAGGTTGAAACTATAGAGAAAGGATAGTTGTAGGTCTTAGTTACTACTTGTGTTAGTTCATAATGAATAATGAATGACATGTTACATTTTGGAATGATGATCATATAATCTTATTTTTTAAAAATTAAATTGCATGTTTTTGTATTTATAAGATGCCTATTCATGTAGTTTAGTCGTACTTGATTTTTTTGTTATGTATTTTTTCCATATCATATTTGAATCTGTACTTGAATATTGCTACTATGGTTTTAACTGTTTACTTCGTATTTTATAAGGATTTATATGAAATATAGGCCGTATTTGAGGTGCAAAATGACCCATGACGAGAATTTTTCCCGTCAAATGCCAGCCTTGAACCCATCCATCGCCCGTTTGACAAAGAAAGGGCCTGAATCATACCATCTCGACCAAATAAATTTAGGATTTCCCTATTGCTGAACACCGTAGCAATGGTAAGAAAATGGTCTTGGGTAGTGTAAGACGATTCAGGGTTGTGATAAGATGATTTCGAATCCAACATCACCCTATCGACATCCATGTGCAAAACCACTCAAGACTACCTATAATTGGTCTAAATTTGGTGACATTTCACAATGTTATCCTATTTAAAAAAAATCGGGCACATAGTTAGAGAAGGAGTACCTTGCACGAGGAAACTTTCATGTCAAACCACTGTGGAAGAGAGAGTGTTAGACTAACGTCGAGTTTCAGTGGGAAATCCATGAATGAAGCAATATGACCACTGCTCATTCCAAATTAAATCCCCAAAATCATCTATATGAGGGGGAACCCCATACCTCTTTGCATGCATTAACTAGTCAAGTGGCCCAAGAAACACACTTCTATATCCGTGTTGTGAACAAAATCCAAACCAAATCAAATCGTGTCTTATACTTAAAAATAATTCAAATATAAATAACTCTAAAAGTAATTACACCTTTGAGAGAAAAATAGATTTTGGTAAAGTTTTTGGGAAGCAAAAAATTTTGATATTAAAACATTACAAGTAAATATATTTGCACGCTAAATTATATCTACTTGGTAGCTTATATTCTTGTTTTATCGAGTGTAGATACCACCAAATAGGTGTCTATCAGATCTATCTTCCTCGAGTGATGGTGAAGATATAATAGGAGAGGTTGAAAGTGATACATGTTGTACTAGATCTACCAGTTCTATATCAACTAGATTAAAAAAGGTAAGGAAAATATTTCGTAGACGCACGCAATATTTTATTTCCAACGGAGGGTCATGTAATTATGATGTTGAGAGAATAGGTGAAATTGATTTTCCCTTAAGGTATAGACATCTAGTGCAATGATGGGTACCTAATAAGCTACCTTAGGTGGACATAGATTTCTTCATCAATGGGAGGATGTATCGCATTGCTCCTTCATCCTTACATGGATTGGGGCTATTTTCTATGGATGGCATAAAGGTCAGCTATGGCACTGTAACTAAATTGATGGACTATGTCGGACCATTATACAGATAAAATAACTCGTTGATCTTGGTCCAATATACTCGAAGTATGAGGAGATGCAGAGTTTCCGCAAATTATATACAA
The DNA here is from genome assembly GCA_001517045.1 of Pseudotsuga menziesii. Taxonomy (NCBI): domain Eukaryota; kingdom Viridiplantae; phylum Streptophyta; class Pinopsida; order Pinales; family Pinaceae; genus Pseudotsuga; species Pseudotsuga menziesii. Next base: position 678,337 of record LPNX010701743.1, read on the forward strand.
CTAGCAGAACACAATAAAAACAAAGGGGCGACTATGTATATTGATGGGATACCAAAAGCATCCAAATTGTGAATTTGAGGGATGCAAAGAACATCCAGGTGAAGAGTTTTTGATCAATTACAACTTAAATCGAATAGATGTGGCTTCCACGGTCTAGGGTAACCATGGAAGGTCTCACGATATGCCTGATCAAGTAAATGCTAAATATAGTAACTAAACATGACTACAATAACTAAATGTTTCAATTTTTTTCTGTTAACATTCGATTTCCACCATTGAGATTCACTTTTTTCATGCATATTATGAATATTTTCATGTGATAACATGCTTATTACACTATTATGCTTATCTCATTTTTTTTAAGCTACCATTACTGACTCAACTTGTATTGATTGATTTATTTTGTCAAGGTGACAGCAGTGGAAAGCCACATGCTGCTTCCACAGTCCAAGGTGATCGTGTAAGGTCACAATCTATGCCTCATGAGGTAAATGTTAAATATGGAAAAATAAATATGACGTCAATAACAAAATGTTTCAGTTTTTTCAGTTAACATTCGATTTTCACTGTTACTATTCACTTTTGTCGTGCTTATTGAGAATATTAGCATATGATAACATGCTTATTACATTCTGGCAGGGGTCTGCTCATCCCCATGGAGCAAAACATGTATCTCCTCATTCGGAGGTAAAATTTAAAAATATTATTGCAGTATCTCATTTTTGTTTATGTTACAATTATTGACTCAACTAAATATAATAACTAAATATGACTACAATAACTAGAAACACCAACCCAAGAATATTTCCATGTGACAACATGCTTATTACATTGTGGCAGGGGTATACCAATGGTTGTCATGGAAAAAAATGCATGACCTCTACTTCCATGGTCCAGGGTGACTGTGGAAGGTCACACTCTGTGCCCCATCAGGTAAGTGTTAAATATAATAACTAAATGTTGAGATTTTTTCTGTCATCATTCAATCTCCACTGTTACTATTCACTTTTTTCGTGCTTATTGTGAATATTTTCATATGATAACATGCTTATTACACTATGGCAGGGGTCTACTCATCGCCATGGAGCAGAACATGTATCTTCTCCATCGGAGGTAAAAGTAAATATTATTGCAATATCTCATTTTTGTTGATGTTACAATTATTGACTCAACTAAATATAGTAACTAAATATGACTACAATAACTAGAAACTCCAACCCCAAAATATTTCCATCTGACAACATGCATATTACAATGTGGCAGGTGTCTGCCCATGTTCGTCATTGAATAGAATGCATGCCCTCTACTTTTGAGGTAAAAATAAATATTATTGCAATATCTCATTTTTTATTATGTTACAATTTTTTTCATAATGTTTATTTATTGATTTATTCTGTCAGGGTGGCACTGATGGAAAGGCACCTACTAGTTCCATGGTCCAGGGTGACCGTGGAAGGTCACACTCTGTGCCCTGTCAGGTAAGTGTTAAATATAATAACTAAATGTTTCGATTTTTTCTGTTAGCATTCGATTTCCACTATTGACATTCACATTTTTCTGTGCTTATGCTGAATTATTGATTGATTTATCGTGTCAGGGTGGGGACCATGGAAAGGAACCTGCTGCATCCACGGTCCAGGGTGACCGTGGACAATCATCAACTAGAAGTAGATCAGTATGGGTTGACCGTGGGAAGTCACCAGACACAACACTGCATCAGGTAAGTGTTAGTTCTTAATATTAGCTAAATTTCATTACAATAACAATGTTTGAATGATGTTAAAATTATTTTGCTTAATTTTATTATTTGATGAATTTAGTCCAGTGCACTTGATATGGGTGATGAGGAGCTTGAGGATGAAATTTAATATTCCATAGACCCTATAGATACTATAAAGAAGGCCCTGAAAAAGGAAAACATAGAAATTATTTCCTTGGCTTGCATAAGGCCCATGACACAGGAGATCAGGGCAAGGATTGAAGAGATGAAAGAACAAATAAAATCTTATGGGGTAAGTGGCATATTCACGTATTTTTTTAAACTATGACATGATTTCATATCTGATATTATGTTTTCTATTTTTCCAAGTGATCTGATAAAGTAATTTTTTTTCATTTGTAGGAGTTTTTACAACTCGTGACTAGAGAAACTATCGAGACATGTATAGGCAGCATTGATGCTCCAATGGAACAACAACACTGACAAAGCAATGTACCAATGAGGCTTTTTGACACTCCTTCAGTTGGCCTCAAATCCATTGATGGGGGAACTGATTTTGATCAGTATGACATGCCAGAGAATGATGAGACGGAGCCTAGGACTCCACATGGCTCCGGAGATGAACCAACTGTAGATTACCAGGAAACTTTTCTTGGAGTAACACAAGTTAAAAGCACCAGATCACTAGATCTCACCTTTCTGGTGGATGACGCTTGTGTTCCGATCAAGATTCAAAATATTGCAGGTATTTATTAATTAATTTATTCATTTTAATCATGAAATTGAAATGGACATACATTGAAATTATTATAAATTAATGGATTACATGTTTCTGCAGGAAATAATGTTTTCTACAGGAATTTGAATGACAAAGCATTGGAGCTATTTGGCCCCACCATTCACACACGATGGAATAGTCAAGATAGTGAAAAGAGAGATGTATTGATAGACCACATGGTAAAATTTTTCGGCAGTACATTCAACAAGAAAGTGGTTGCAAAGTTAGCTGGCGAGAATTTAAAATATAACAGGGCCCAATATAGGGATAACTTGCAACTTGACCTCAAGCATGAGTGCCCTACCATGGTTCCGGAGAAAGAGTGGAAGGCACTCATAGAGGATGCAAACGAGAACTTGCTAAAAATACAAGGAAAACAACCACGACCTGGAAAAGCAAGGTACACCACATATCATCTTTTTAGTGAAATATGCTCATTTATTTTTTTCTTTTTTGTTTTAAGCAATAATTCTGATATCTAACATTTTTCAAAATTTTCATATATAGGATATCGGACATCTCCAAAGCAACCAAAGATAGAGTGGAAAAGCACGGGAAACATAGACTAGGCCAGGGTGGCTATAGAAAACCAAGAGCCTGAATCGTAACAAGAACAAATATCTTTTTTTGATACTGGAAATTTTATATGTGTTATGCATTGCAGGGAAATAAGTTCCAAGATGCTGCCACCGATGAAGACCTAAAGCTTGGTTTCAAGTATGGTTTTAAAAGTGTCTTTGAATATCGAAAAATCTTGGGGCAGACTCCAATCTCCCCAATGACATAGATGCAGGTAAATAAAATGAATAAGGACATCATTGCAGTATACTATTAAAGTCTATTTAGTTTTGATTATATCACCCATAACTAAATATTTATGTTTTCTTTTAAGCAATAGTGCAACCACAGCAATGAATCCATCGGTACTTGGCACGTACCAGCTGATGTTGGGGTGTGCATGTCCCATGATAGTGGGGAGCAGAGTGGCCATTCTGGTATGTTTGCTTTGTAAATAGAAATATCTACTGTGATTATAGATATTTATTTCCTGACGTATACTTATAAATTTTATTCTTTCAATGGAAGACCGTGAAGCTCAAGAGGGTGAACCACAAGAGGAATTAGCAAGTAGAGAAACAATTAACACACTAGTTGTCACAACTACACAGAAAGGTAAAGAGCAATATTGTAATTTTAATCAAAATGATGAACTATTAATTTCAATAATATTTCAACATGTCGATATGCCCATTTTCATTGTTGCAGTTCACGTCCCTTCAGAACTGCCTCCACACCCTACTCAACGATGTACAAGAAGTATGATACATGAGGGCATGGAAACACAAAAACTAAGAGGACATGGATTTGTAGATATTCCACCAAATGATGATGATGATATCCCAATTATCGGCAATTATTACAATGCAAAAAAAATAGAAATCAAAGAAAAAGTAGATGTATAAACATATGACTTGTATTTGGATGTATATCGATGTTTTTATTCTAAACCATTGTTTATATGAATTACCTCATTATGCTTCAATGTTTTTATGTTTATATGTTTTGATGACTAGCCTAGTTATGCATGAATGTTTAATTTTTTTCTATGTAAACAACATCATTTATTGGGTATTGGGAATTGAGAGCGATGTGAGGGGGGGGAGGGGCCATATGAGCTTCCACCTTCATGTGGTTGGCCTTGTTCTGTAGCAAATATAAAAATTTTCTCGAAACAGAGAGGAGATCAATAAGGTATAAATACTCTTTTATTACTTTGTATTAAAGATGCTTGTAAATTTTTAAATGCATGTCTATTCCTTAAAAAATTGTTAATAAATTTAACATTTCATGGTTCATTGATTTCTACAAGACTTTGTAGTAGGATTTAAATGACTGTTTATTTGCTTATATATTATTTACTCATATAAAAATTTTGTCTTTCATGATTTATGCAGGTCTTGGTGATGGAAATGCATCTTGTGGACAACTCTTATCAAGTTGTATGGGCGAATGGATCTGGCGAAAGGACAATGATAAGGTAAGGGTTTTGACGTGTTCTTTATCCTTAATGTGTTTTTGTTTATCCTTAAATTCTATTTCATTCTATTAAGATACAAGAGATATAACCAATAGTAAATAACTACTTTTAGACTGTCATCCAAACTAGGAGACAACCTTCTACATAAAACAAAAATGCTTCTTAGTAACGTAGAAAAATAGAAGAAAAACATGTAGAAGAAATTAGGTTTTTTTCGGCCTTTCTTCCTATTAATTCAGGATGATGAAACCCTAGGTTAAGAAATTTTAATTTTTCAAACCCTAAGTGTTCATCTATCTTTCAAAACTAAATTTTCTGAGTTGTATACTTGTAAATATTATTCTTAGGTTATTTTTGTTTCTCTTAGGATTTAGACTTAATTTTTATGTGTTTTTGTAAATTTTATTTTATCAAAAAAGAAAGCGCTAAAAAAGGAAATTGTGTGTAAAACCCTAAAAATGCAGACCTGCTGCTCCCACAATCCGAGCCCTCTCCTTTATCAAACACAGGTCTGCAATATGTATTGCATACCTCGTATGCCCTAGCTACCTTCTCTGCACACTCAAAACAGAAAACACGTTAGTATTTTAAACTATTTAGATTGTGGTGTATTTTGTTAACTATATCTTATTGATTTGATTAGTTTTCTGCCCTATTTGCATTAGTTTTCTGGGTAAATGTAAGTCCGATTTTTTACTGAGATCTGGAACCTTACATCTCTGAATGCACAGTGATATAATTTTGACATTATTTTACTAAGTATTGTTTTGGATTTTCTTAGTACTAATTATTGCTATTAAGAGCTGGGTGATGGTAAGGGACTTGATGGTTTTATATTTCAGAGCTTGCATACAGGATAGAGTGAATGATAATAACATTATGGTTATCTTGGCACTAAATTTTCATTAAGCTAGTATTTTATATCTATGCTATCACATACACAGATCTGGAAATGATATGATAAATGGCACTTTAAATGATTAACACTGGTTATTGGCTGCACTATTTTACACGTTCTGATTACTGTGATGATAAAATTTCAGTTGTTGCATGGCACATATGTGGACCATAAATTCATATGTCTAGATCTTCAAAGGTATCAGATAAAGTTATGTTATAACATGAGGAGTGTCTCCAAGGAAATTATGATATGGTTTCTAAACTACAAATTGAATGCTCAACTGTGCAACCTACTTCTCAGTGCCGAAAGGTAATTTATGATGAATTTTTTGCTACATGAGATCATTCCTAGTAATGAAATATAAATAAGTAGTCAATATTTTATTGACTAACATGTCTCCTTCCCATCAAGTGCTCAGGGAACTGTTTTTATCTTATGGGCATATTTGATACTAACTTGACCAATTTTGGCCATGCTTGAGGTGGTTGCATAAGAAGGATCAACTTTTCATATTCACCTCTTC
>LPNX010701743.1:687442-697623 GCA_001517045.1 Pseudotsuga menziesii
TTGAGAGTGTGTGAAATACAACAAGCTCCCAACTAATTGTCTATACAATGAGTTATCCACCAATGGAGATGAACCAAAATCACACAGTTTTACTCCTAAAAGGAAGAGACGCTTAGCAAGTTTACATTTAGCCATTATTAACTTTAATAACAGGTCTAAAGCATACTTTGATTGGCTGACATTTATCCCTTCATCATATTTATCAATCTCCAATCTAAGAAATTGTTTCAACAATCCTAGGTCAGTTATTGAAAATGCAATGTGCAATGAAGACTTAACTGAACCTATATCAGCAATGCAGCTTCCATTGATCAACATATCATCAAAATATAATACTCGTATTTGGATATAGTCATATAAATGTTTCAAATATACATTAGTATCATATTTTCATATTTCAAAACCTTGTGAGAGAAGAAAGTTGTCCATCTTGGCATACGAAGCGCTGGGAGCTTGCTTGAGGCTATAGAGATAATTATTCAACCTGCAAACAAGTAAAGGATCATGAATTAAAACTTTAGGCTGCATCATATAATTTTCCTCATGAATATCACCATGAATAAAATCACTCTTCACATCCATATGGTGCAGCTCCCATCGCTCAGATGTAACAATGGCCAAAACTAACCTAATTGAGTCCATATTTACCACTGGTGCAAATGTCTTTGTATAGTCCACTCCATGGAATTAAGAGAATCCTTTGGCAACCAATATGGCATTATACCTCACATGTAAACCATCGGCTTCCATCTTGGCCCTATATACCCACTTACATTGCACTAGTTTCCTCTTGGAAGGTAGGTGAACCAACTCCCAAGTTCCAATGTCTTGCAAAGAATTGAAATCTTCTTCCATGGATGATTGCCATACTGGGTCAAATGATGCTTATTCATATGACCATGGATCTGATCCAACCATCAGAAAACACCTCTTAGGAATATTCAAATCACAAGTGGAGAAATCATTCTGAAACTGAGATCTAGTCTTCCTAGTGTGTAGTGGATCTTCTGCAAGATCACCAATTGCTTGTATGGTTTTATCAACCCATTTTGGATTTTTTGGAGAGTCATGATATGCATTCATGTCATCATATTCATCTTCCATATTAGAATAAAAAAATCAAAAAGAGAAACATCACTTACGTCATCATTGAGTGGAGAGTGTGAGCAATCCCCCTCTTCTAGTTCAACCTCTTGTCTTTGAACTGTACACTTCTCTCAATTAATGTTTTCTGAGATGAGGAATCACAAATATTGTAAAATTTTCATATTCAGCATATCCAACCATTATGGAGTCCTTTCTTTGGGGCTGCAAGGATTTTCTTTTCTCTAGAGGAATTCTATCCCATGCCTTTGAGCCAAAAACCCTAAGATGAGACACATCTGGCTTGTGTCCTCTCAAAGCCTCAAATGGAGTTTATCCTTCCAAGGATTTGTGTGGATATATGTTCTGAACATATGCATCACAATTAATGGCCTCATCCCATAGCTTAGGAGACAAATACTTATCCTCCTGCAATGCTCTATTCTTGCGCTCTGCCACACCATTTTGTTGTGGTGTGTAAGGCACTGAATGTTGCATTTGAATGTCATTCTCTTCACATAGATATTTTAGGTTCTTATTTACATATTAATTTCCATTACCACTCCTTAATACCTTTATCTTCTTCCCACTGAATTTCTCAACATAAGCTTTGAAAACTTTGAAGATCTCATAAACTTAAATTCTTTTCTTGAGGAAGAATGTAATTTTTAAACCTATGCAGAGAAGCAAAGAATAGATATTCTTTTAAGCAAAATAGAGATCACAACACATCATTCACACATAAACACAGAGATTTACCCTGGAAACCCTTAACCGGGAAAACCAGAAAACCTTGGAGCCACACCTCCTATTTTTTTGTCATTACATTATAAAATCCTCACAATACAAAATATAGGTATTCCGCAACATCCAAATACCCGAATCCATTAACCCAGATTACAAAAATCCTCCAATCCCTTAACCAGGATTAAGTTACATATTTTTAGACAAATTCTAAAAATAGCCACAAAGATGCCTTTGGGATTGCCGAGCTGTAGCGCTAACATGCGCACCTCCCCTACATACCCACATGTAAAGAATATAACATTTACTCAACAATATCTTGAAATATCATCAATGAATATTAAGACATACCTTGAGTTTCCATAGGAGGATGTTGTAAGAGGTCCTATCAGATCAGAATGGATCAATTTGAGGACTTGAATAGCCCTTCTTTCCTTCCCCTTTTCATAGTTGCGCTTTGCATGCTTTCCAACAATGCATCCCTTGAATGTTCCTTTGGAAAACTTGATGCATGGAATCCCTTCAACATATTTTCTTTGCTCAAAGCTTGAATATATATGTAGTTGAGGTGTCCAGACCTCTCATTCCATAGCGTGCTGATCTCATTCGCATGTGATAGGAGAGCATTCCCTGAGGATTAAGGAAGAAATTGTGAAAACTTGTACATTCTTGACTCATTATCTGCAATACATATTGCAACTACTTTTCCTGTGGAAACTTCATATATTTCCACATCATAGAGAGTAGGTTTTCTGCAATATCTTCCACAAACACCACATTGTTGAAGTAGCCATTATCAAGATTGATCCTACCAATCCCTTTTGCCGCGATCTCTGAGTCATCTCCCATGAGAATGGATGGACCATTGTATGGATGTAGGGCCAAGAATGATTCTTATATAGAATCCATGTTCCTTGAGGAACCTGAATCTATGATAAAGGAGGAAGATCCAGAAGATCCAAACACCAATGCATGACATCTCTCCTTGTTTTCAAAATTTGAACCTCCATCCTTCTTCTTTGATCCATCTAGAAGGGGAATGTTGTTCTTCTTAAGAAGTTGCTCCATCATGTAAAGGGTTTTATTCATGCATGCACTCTCACGGTGCCAATCCTTGTGAAAATAAGTGCATTTGGTCTTCTCATGCTTCTTCTCTTTTTCCTTGCTTGGATTCAAATCCCCATTATAATATTTGTGCTTCTCTTTGTCCTTCTTCTTCTCTTGTTGTTTCGAATCCTTGGGTTTTTTCTGTCCCTTTGATTGATTCAAAACCCCTTCTGCAAGAGATTGGTATTTGAAATATTTTATGGTACCCATTTGAAGCAATTTGTCTTGTTCTTGAGTCAAAGACTCTATCAAGTCTCCCAAATATGGAATTCCCCAGTTTTGAAATGTCAGCTTGCTTGACTGAAATGTCAAAACAAACACTAAATATATAGGCCATAGTTTTGAAAGTATGGACAAAATAAATTGATATTCCTTATTCTCTATGCCAAATTGCTTCAGTTGAAGAACCAGGGATTTGAACTTGGTGAAGAAGTCTTGGATTGTCTTAAAATGAGTTGGATTCAAGGTGATCAACTCGTTCTCAAGTTGGTGGCATATTAGTTCAATAGTATTCCCAAACAGTGACTCAATATTGAACCACACTTCATTTGGTGTTGTGGGATTGTCAACATGAAACAAGAGGTCTCTCAAAATGCTGATACATAACATCCCAATCGCTTCATCCATTCTGTTAAAAAACTTGGACTTCTTAACAATTGAGTTTGGCTCATTTTTTGTCTCCATGATAACTCTGTAGATACTATGGATCTTAGCTTGATTACCATATAGAAATTCCACTCAAATTAGTTTAATGGAGTGAGAAAGGTGACATGAGACTGCTCCATTTTCTACCATGCACTGATTGATAAAGACCCACTAAATAACCTGTGATGCAAAATCTCAATATTCTAGAGGATACCCTAGATTGCTAATTTGAACCCTCTAAACTCTTTGAATTTAGTTTGAATCTCATGGAGCTCTGATACCATATAAAATTATTATTTACAGCAGGATCTAGAAGCTAGGAAAATCGCCAAAATGGAAGAATTTGACAATGCATAAGCAACAAAGTGAAAAGAGTAAAAAATAACACATAGAAATGGTGTTAATAATCGAAGTTTATATTATAGTCCAACATGTAAACTTGTCTGTAACATGATTATATTAAATTAGGAGAAAATTTTTAGCATTTGGAGGCCCATAAATGGCATACATGCAGCAGGCTTACATTGGACCCCAAACCCCCCCTAGGTTGACCAATAGGCTCCCAAACCACCTCAAATAGTCACGAATTGCCATGTGAACATTGGAGAGTCATGGGTTATCATAAATGAAGGTGGATTATATGTGGTGGAGTACATGGTAGAGTGGGAGTGGCTCTATGCAGTCATAAAATGGTCCAAAGAGCCAAAAAACACCCAAATACAGTGCACATGCGCCCCTAGTCAACCCAAATCCATGGTTTAAGGAGTGGGAGCACCTCAATGGACCAAAAGGTCATTAATGATGGCGTCTTATCTCCTAGTTGACCAAAATGAGGGAGTTGTGTCCAATTAATGGTGCAAAACCCCCCAACAACCTTAATAAGACACCATAAACCAAGTTTGGAATGGTTTGGACTATCTAGCATAAGTGGAAATGAATGAGATTATGGTCGTAGGTGGTATGATTCCTATGGTACTAGGTGGTATGGTGTTCTAACAGAAGGAATTATTTTTATGTATTGAAAGAGAAATATTTACACTTGTGGGAGTTTGCATACAATAACATGCACCATGCATCCTTGGGGAGGATTCCATTCAAGGATTTACATGGAACAAGATATAGTACTCTATTTTTGGTATAATCATATAAGAATAGTTGTAATTGGTCCTTAAATGTTTAAGGAAATAGATCAATAAATTCCCAACTCTAAGCATAATTTTAAGGTTTCCCAAAACACATAGAAAATCTATGTAAATAAGAATAAAGTGCATAGAGAATTCAGCATTGGAAATCATGCATTCCTTAGAGTTAGATCAAGGAAGATCTCATTGAATCATGCAAGTTGTGCCAATATAACACCTAGAAATTGTGGTTGATCGTTTTGAAATCCTTGATAGGATATGACCAGTTGCATATAGACGTGCATTCCTTGCTAATCATAGAGCTCACAATGTTTTCCATGTTTCATTGCTTAAAAGAAATATGTACATGATCTTAACCATGTGATTGATTGAGATGTATTCTAGGTGCAACTAAGGGGAGAGTTTTAAAGTGATGTTGTGTATCCTTGGAAAAAAGTAACATTGCTTTGAAATTGATCCATTATATAGGTAAAGGTACAATGTGAGCACTTTGGTCTCGATGAGGCCATGTGGAAGCCAAAGTATTTCATGGAGTTACACCCACTTTTGATTGAACTCGAGATTGCACTAAGGTCAGTGTTAGCCAATGGGGGAGGGAAATACATTACCCAAATTTTCTCCTTATGAAGGTTTTAGATTAGATTACATGTATAAATTGAAAATGTATGGATATAATGATAGGTGTTTAGGAATGCCAACTTAATTAATAAATGACCTCACCATGTAAATGTTGTAAATATGTCTTGTATGGATCATTTGATTCCTTGTGTAGAGATCAAGGCCAATGCTTGGATATAGAAACACTAGGCATATATAGGATGTAAATATGTGTTGTGTCAATTTGTGATAGTAGAGTTGCCATAGTTCAACACTATGCGATGTAAAAATACAATGTTAGAATATAATATAATATATAGTGGTCCAATATGGTAGAAGAGAACATTAACAAGGGTGGCATGAGTCTACAAAAGAGGAATATGAAGGGGGGGCATGGGAAGGTAAGTCTCTATTGACAAGTGTCATTTTAGGAACTTTCATCTTTTCTATGATGTGCCTTAAATGGATCCCATTCATTACCTTGACTTAATAAGTCACAAATGAATGAAAAGGTTGGTGAGGGAATCCTACCACACATAATTATGGGAAATTGTAAAAGTACAGTCATTTTTGGCAAAGCATGAGAGTCCTTCCTTCCATTCCCAGACCTCATCGAAATTTGTGGATGATTCCATTTATCATTGGAATTTATGGATGATTCCATTTCTCTACATCAAGCACTCAAATTCCATATTGCATTGACCATAGTAAACCAATAGTCCAAATTCAAAAATAACCAAAAGTATCATTTTGATGAGTGATTCATAGACCCTAGAAAATAGATAAATGGAAATAGGTAACCATAGACTCTAGGTTCTTTAGGAAGCCATTACCATTCCCTATTATTGTTTCTTATTGATAGTTTTGGATCGAATTATTACCTTATCAAGTTATTACTAGAGTGTAACAAGAAGGCAATTGATATACTAGACCCGTCTTCTTGCACTGAAGAGCATTAGAGGGGAAAATAGATTCTAGAGGGACAGTTAAACAAAGAAAGGAAACACTAGTTCCCTAGTGTAGTGTACATGGCATTAGAAGAGAGTGCATGATAGCTTGAGGGTTCTAGATGAGGTGCCTAGAGTGATCTATATTGAGTAGATTAGATACAACATAAGAGCAACAGATTGGGGTGAGTGACCATACAACCTCATACCCCAACTTAGGGTGGAATATGGAGTAGGTGGCTATTATTGGGTGGTGAACCACTCTTACATAGTTAGTTTCATGGAACATATTTTTTGAAACATAATTATTTAATGTTTGCTTTTCATTTTTGCAATTTAGTTTAGTATGTTCTGTAATAAATATCTATTGTCAATGCATTGTGCATTTATATTTGTTTAATTTTCAACATGGGCATTCATCATATCTTGAGTTGTTTTCCATGCATTGGTTATTATTGCACTACAAAATGGGTTGATAAGGAAATGGGTTAGAGTGGGCATTTTCTTTAGCTAAAAATTAGAAGGAAAGGGAAGCTAATATTTAGTCCAACATTAACTTTAAAATTCAACAAAGCATAGTGTTTTTCTTATTCATATTTTATACAAGCTTTGACGATACTTGTGTAAGTTTATAACACTCAAATTACTATTTTTCATCATATATGGTTAAAAGTTGCAATAAAATAAAGGTTGATTTTTTTTTAAATGTATATTTTTTTACTAGCTTAATAAATTTATTGTATCTTTGTATGTTATTATGAAAATAAATTATTTAAATATTATCCATATTTATTACTTCAAAATCACATATCAAACTTGTGAATATTTATTACATATATAACATAATAATAAAAATAACATTTAAAAACACTGCTAGATTTTCCAGGCACGCGATTGCTCCATCAGGAAAACTAACCGTCACTGAATTCGAGCTGTGCGAAGGCAATACCAGAAAGCCATGCCAAGCTTATAATCATCACTTGCATAATGTATCGAATTCCTCTCCACTCTTTAACTGCAGCCATTTCAGGATGACAATATAACATTTCTTTATAAAAAGCCATATGTTTGCACTATTTCATTTTAAAGCCTGGGATGCGTTAACACCACTACCCTAGATCCCTATTGAAATTAGATTAACATGAAAGTAACTTGACAAGGACACGAAGGAATATGAAGTTAACTTTGATTACTATCATGGAATAAAGAAAGCAAGCCAATAAAGAACATGGATATAATATATTTTTTCACACATTCTTTAGACACATCTCATGCACATAACAAAACAAGGTAAAGAAAGTGAAAGGAGGACGATAAAATGATTTTTTTATATGATAATTTATATTTTTCATTTATTTAAAAATAATAATAAATATAAATATAAATATAATTTTATAAAAAATAAAAACATATATATTTATTATATATGCAATATATTCATAAAAGACAAGAAAATCTTTTACACCTCTATAAGGTGGCTCCTAAAAAAATTCTGGAGGCAGATTTTAACTAGAAAAACTAAATATAATAATAGAATTGCTTTGCACCACTCGAATTCTTATCTTAAAAGTTTTATGAATCCCCAAAGTCATTGATAACTTTGAAACCCTGCTCACAACGGAAGAAGTTTTCTCATTAGAAGACATAGATTTTGGGGTTAAGCGTCTAGCAAATGGAAAAGCTAAGGACATTGAAGGTTACCAAGCTGGAGGTCTTGTCCTCATCCCTCACATCCACAAGCTATTCAATCAAGCGGTCCAACAAGGGTTCCTTAAACCATGGACTCAAAGCCTCATTATCCCTATTTTTAAAAGTGGGGATACAAATAGCACCTCTAATTATCGGACAATTATGATTAGCCCTCTCTTAGCCAAGTTATATGGTATTATTTTGGAAAAGAAGCTCAACATATGGCTTGAAAATTAAGGTAAGAGGGCTAAAGACCAAGCGGTTTTTGGAAGGCAGCACTCAACAAGGTATCACCTCGTTACACTCAGGATCATTATGGAGGAATGTCGTAATGATAAAGCCAATCTCTTTTGTTGCTTTGTGGACTATAGAAAGGCTTTCGATACAGTACCTAGAATTAACCTATGGAACAAATTAGAAGAGCTAAAGGTTCCTTTTGAGTTGAGAGCTGTTGCAATAAGGTTATACGAGAATGTCATTGCCAATTTTAAGAGCAACGAGGGGTGGTCGAAAGATATTAAGTGTAAATATCGGAGTTAAACAAGGTTTCCCCTTCTCCCCTACCCTATTTGGCATCTACATCGATAAGCTAGAAGGTTGTTTAGAGAAAACAGATCATGTTGGCACGATCTTAGCTGGAATAGTCATCATCATTCTTCTCTAAGCTGACGATATTGTTCTTTTGATAAGGTGTCCATCTGACCTTGATAAGCAGCTAAAACTTCTTAAGGGTTTTTGCTCTACCATGGGTATGACTAGGTGTTTGCAAGAAGTTAAGGGTCTCTTTTGGCACGTTAGATGTGATACAAAACTGAAAAAACAGACATCCATCAACTTGCATGGATATTTTGAGACACTTACACAATGAATCTTGCGATGAGTAAAAAACAAGAAATGTAGGAAATTGAATGACCTTTCCAAATATATAATTTTTTTTCTATTGATAATGTTGTTAACTATCTAAAGTTAGATATTTTTTAATGGACACTTTTTATTTTTGGGACAAATTATAAGGTATATGTTTTTGTGGGTGCAGCGTCTGAGTGTCTAAATGATGGAATAAACTTACGAAAACCGGTATACATATAGAGAACATATAGGAATAGTGCACAACTATTTTTCCAATAATAAAAATTATATATATATATATATATATATATATTTAATCTAAGAGATCAAACCTCGAAAACGACACGTCAATTGTGGGTGCAGCATTTGAATGTCTTAATGCAATTATTTCGAAATGGGTTTTTTATAGCTAGAGGTTGGTGTTCTTTAGTGCACCATACAATTTTTTTTTAAATGGTTCAAAAATGAAAGAGATATGGCCGAAACACTAACAGTGTGTTTTTTGAGTTAAGGAGTGATGACAAAAGATAAATAAGAAAAAAATAGAAAAAATTATGTATTCTTGTTAAAATTTACATATTTAGAATTTGCAAAAAAAAACCATATCTGTTTCTAAAATTTCATAAAAATTGGAGGTGTGCAGCATAATTAGACGAACCGCTAAACACGAGTATATTGAAAATTTGGATATAATGCTGAATTAGCCATGGTTTATCATACTCCAAGGCATACACATGTTGAATCCGAAGCAAAGTACGAAGCAGACACATAGGCATAAGAATTCCATGAAAGCATGGGTGGAGGCTTGGCCTTATCATTTGGAGGGAATAGATTTTTGAATTTAAACAAAATGTGAGCGTGATTTAGTAAAGAAAAATGGAAGTGCATTTTATATAAGCAAAACGCGAGCGCGTTTTAGCTAATAAAAAGGGGGGCACGTTTTAGTTAATAAATATGGGAGCGGGTTTTTAAATACTACAATGAGTGCTTTTTTGCTAATTATACCAATACTTTTATTATTTTCTGTCACCCCCCCTGACTCCCCTCTTCCCCCTAACTCATACTAAACCCCCCTCCTCTCTCTTCCTAACACCCCACTGCCCTAAACCTCCCTCCCACCTCTCTCTCTCTCTTCCTCTCACACACACATGCATCCCCCTAGAACCTCTCTCTCACTCCTAACACCTAAAACCTCTCTCTCCACTCTTTCTTGCTCCCCAACTCATCCAACTACACTTAGCCCCCTCCCCCTATCTATTCCCCAACCCTCTCTCTCTCACACACAGACACCCACAGTACACATCCACAGGTCACCCCCTACCATTAAAACCCCCCCTCTTCCCCCCAATTCTTACTAACCCTCCCTCCTACTCTCCCT
>LPNX010701743.1:700178-715178 GCA_001517045.1 Pseudotsuga menziesii
TTCATCATCATCATCATCATCATCATCATCAACATGATGATCATCATCAACATCAATATCATCAACATCATCGTCATCATCAACATCATCACCATCATCACCATCACCATCATCATCATCAACATCATCAACATCATCGTCATCATTGTCATCATCATCGCCATCATCATCACCATCGTCACCATCCTCATCTTCATCATCATCATCAACATAAACATCATCATCATGATCATCATCATCAACATCATCAACATCATCGCCATCATCATCACCATCGTCACCATCATCATCACCATCGTCATCATCATCATAAACATGATCATGATCATCAACATCAACATCAACATCGTCACCATCCTCATCCTCATCCTCATCATCAACATAAACATCATCATCATCAACAACAACAACATCAACATCATCATCAACATCGTCACCATCATCATCACCATCGTCATCATCATCATCAACATGATCATGATCATCAACATCAACATCATCATCACCATCGTCGTCATCCTCCTCCTCCTCCTCATCATCATCATAAACATCTTCATCTTCATCATTATCATCATCATCAACAACATCATCATCATCAACATCATCATCATCATCACCATCACCATCACCGTCATCATCATCAATATCATCAACATCATCATCATCATCATCATCCTCATCATCATTATCATCATAAACATCCTCATCTTCATCTTCATCATCATCGTCATCATAAACATCATCATAACATGATCATCATCATCAACATCAACATCATCATCAACATCATCGTCGTCATCATCATCATCATTATAGCTGATTTTACCACTCCAGGTGAATCACATTTGTATGACCTTCCCCTTTCCCTCTATAGACTCCTTAGACCCCTTGGACCAATTTTTGTCCTTTGATGTTCCCTAGACCATCTGTATAAACATATGAAAATTGATACACATGACTTTTAAACCCCTAATCACGTATATACACGGGTTTGACCCCTAAAACCACGTACATCGAGATGTGTGCAAAATCCAAATCCTTTTGGAGTTTTCCTTGACATGGATCCAACTCACTTGACACCTAGCCTTCCATATGCCTTGAGATTTCTTAGATTTGACCTTTCATTACCCCTTTGAAAAGCTATATAAGGAACTCTTTGGATACATTGAAGGCATAAGAGAATTGAGAGCAAAGAAACTATAGTCCATTGTTGCCGGAACTTGTGCTTGAGTCTGCATCCCTTTGTCCCTTGGAGCACTTTTGTGTTCTTCCCAAGCTTGCCTTTTGCTTGTGAGCTTGCTATTGAGAGATGGAGGATTGAGGTGGTGGAGGCCCAAGTGGGGGATTCAGTTTCTTCGATTCGCAAACGTGCCGATAGAGGTTGTATCCATTGTAATTTCTGATTTTATATTAAAAGAAATATCTTTTCTTGTCCAATAATGTATGTTTGAATGAAAATTTTATCCATGGATGATTTCAAATGCTTATACATTGTTGATTATATATGCTAGAATAGATCTAACACCAATATATATAGTATGCTTGTCTTGTTTACTTCTTGTTGAGGAAGTGATTCATCAATTCAAGCTAGGGTTGGAAAGCTCAACGGGGATCTACTTCAACCGTCCTGAATAAGGTACGAGGTTTGATCCTTTAGTGTTAGATATTTGATTTCTATTGCATATTGGAAAGGATTGATTTCTGGAGTCAAGCTGTCTGTTGTGGTACCCTAAGCCATAGGATATTCTCTTCGTAACAGAATTGGCGACTTTGCTGGGGAGTTCCTAGTAGTTGTCCTTTGGGGGTTTTGTATTGGCATTCAATGACTTTGAATTGCTCTTTTTTACCTTGTTTTTGTGTCGAGTCTGGGGGCATGTTTGCTTGGTAGTGTCTGATTGGTGTGAAGTTTGTCTCAGCTTGCCTGTTTGCCTTTATTTTTATGCACCTTTCTTCCTGTACACGAGTTTTTAACTCACAGTTGCGTATATATGCGGGTTTCACTACTATTTCTGCGTACACATGCGGGTTTACTATGAATAGTTGCGTATGCCCTTAGTTTTGTCTTCTAGAGGAGGATGGATTGTTGCTGGGTGAATTTTGATGATTGCCGAGTCTCCTTTGATACTGCTAGAGTCTGTATACACCTCTATTTCTGACCAGAGACATTTTTTTTAGGGTAAAATTTCTTTTTTGAAGAATGTTCTTGTCATTGCATTTTCAATTTTTTGTTTTGGGATTAGTGCATTAGATTTCTTTTACCTTAGTACTTTGCTTGAGTGTTGCTTGAGTGTGCTTGCAGAGTCTGGGGGTTGTAGAACCATTCTTTTGCTTTAATATCTCATTTTTATTTCAAAAAATCCAAAAATATTTGCTTATCATTATGCATTGCATCTTGCATTTTGCATAATACTTGCACTAGATTTGCTTTGGAGTATTAGTTAGGATTTCATATAGGAAAGCCTCCATTTATCATTTGAATAAAGTTGTGCATTTCACGTAGTAGCATACCCTGTTCTTCATGGACACTATGCATTTGCATTGATTGTTAGGTGTGCATTTTGCTTCATGTTGTGTCATAATGCCATTAGTTGCACGGCCATATACCTCTTTTGAGTAGTAAAGCCAATTAAAATCAATGCTTGATTAAAATGAATTACACTATTTTATTTGATAGGGTTCACCAACAAGATTAGGTTTTAGGGTCTTGGAATAGTTCATTGTGAGTAAATTCTCCAAGACCACTAAACAACAACATGTATGTGTCTATCCAGGTGAGTGTGTGAAATTCCTTGGTATAACTAGTGTTTCTTAGGACCCTCCTCTCAAAAGGGAGTTAAGCACAAGGCAGTGTGAGCGGTTATTGATTGGGATGACCCCTAGTCATAACTAAGTAGCACCGGAGATATTTCCAGGATTGTATTCGTATCTAGGGGCTCTTTCGAGAGTTTTGAGATTTGCTACCATGCCCATACGGTCAATACTGCCTGCGACTGTCTGCCTGAGCATTGATTATATTGAGGTGACCTTAGTGGCCTTACCTAGGATATCAAGGGGGTACTCTGCAGGGGTTATTCTGCGGGTGTCTCGGCCAGGTTGGGGTCAGACAACACAGTCGCTTTGCGCATTGAAGCTGAGGGCCACAATAATTGGTTACGTACCTCCGCTTGTTGCGTATGGGAGTCTTAAGCCTCTCTTAGGAGAGACATACCTGCTTCATTTAGGATCTCACTTATCCTACCCTTGATTGCCTGTGTTTGGCTTTATATTTTATTGGTGATTGCTCTGTGCACATTAGCTTGCCTAGAGTTTATGTAGATAGAGAGTCTTTTATATTTTTTGAGTCATTGTGGATTCGGGTGCGGCTCCTCGCCGTTTTCTTCGTTTAGCAGGAATTTCGCCTTCTACATCTCCTCCTCCTTTGGGAGAGAAAAATAGACAGTCCAAGCATACTACTTCGCACATTGATTCACACACGATGGGAGACTATGTAGAAGATATTCCTGAACCACCTTCTCCCATTCAAGTGGAAGATGGGGAGTTTACTCCTAACTATGATCCTTCACCTGATTTGACTGAGTTAGGTCCTATAATTTCTGAGATAGGTACTTTTCATGATAGACCTACTTACTCTAGTGTTGATCCCCCATTGGCACATCACTGGTATGGAATGCTGGAAGATGATGAGACTCATTTTGAACCCGCGAGCACTAGTTATGGTAGTTATGCTATGTTTGGTTTTCCCACACATGATTTAGCATTTCATGTTGAATCTGAGTTTGAGCTTAACACTATGCCTGGGGCACTCTCATTCCTTACCATGTGGAGAGGTTTGGGAGCACAAGTCACATTGTTCCTTCCATCCCGGCGGTGGAAGCTACATCACATATTCCTCCTAGGTCTAGGGTTAGTGATCCTATGAGGATACCAAATCCAAGTCAAGTGACTATAGGGAATAACACGTACATAATTACACAGGTCCCTTTTTCCTCTATCCCTAGTTCTTCGAATGTTCACCCTCCACCTCATTCACATGGTCCTTTGGGATGGAACGTTGCTATGAGTCATGTCCGTACTGCGGTTACTCGACCAGTTGTGTCTCAGGTTCAAGTACCGCCCATTGTTTCGGGAGGTCATGTTCATACTTCTAGAGGTCATATTACTACTTCTGGAGCACATATTCCTACTTCTGAAATGTATATTCCTACTCCCAGAGCGTATATTCCTACTTACAAAGTGTCTCATGGGACATCTCATGCGATGACTTATGGAACTTATTATGGGAGGCAATATGGATAGGGTTCTTCACCTTATGGGTGCAGGTATCAACAACCCACTTACTCTCCAAATTACGGATTTGTAGCTCCGAATAGTCAAGGTATACCACACTATGGTGCTTCCATGCCACCCTATATGGGTCAAACGAGAGGAGGGCACTATGGCCAAGGCCATGGTGGTAATGGTAGTCAGACCTATGTGAATCAGAACTATCAGGGAGCGGTCCATCGACCTACTCATCCTAAGCTCCCTTTCCTCACAATGCTAAATATTCCTGACTTGTCGAGATTGATGAACGATCCTGTAGCTCATGACCCAGCTTGGCCGGCTGTCCCTACTAAGCTTCCCTCAGACATACCCAAATTCGAGGGAAAACTAAGAGAGGATCCAAGCGAACATGTTACTACCTTTCACCTATGGTGCTCTTCAAATTCCCTACACCAGGACTCAATCCGTTTAAGGCTATTTCAAATCACCCTTACAGGGCCTGCTGCGAAATGGTATATAGAGCTACCTAGGGGGGCATTCGCTTTGTTCGATGACCCAGGGACAACTTTTCTTAACCACCTCTAGATACCAGTGCGTTATGACGTTGGTACGAAACTCTTGTCGACATTTCGATAGGATAAAGCCACACATATCTTGGATCATATCCAAGAGCGGTGTAGACGGAAGAGGTTGATTAAAGCCTTTATACCACTGGAATTCCTCCTTGAATGGTTCCTTAAGTCATTATTGCCGTATATAGCGAAGGATGTTTCTACATTTGGAGTGCAAAATGAGGAACAAGCCATTTTTAGGGTGCAGGATCTGGATTTGATTTATGCTCAATTCGGTTTGTTATATGAGATCATTCCCAATGCTCCGTGTTCTAGTTTTGACCCCAAACTTAAACCTGGACTGCATGCTGATGGCATTGTTGGTTGTGCGATTGCTAAACCTATGGATTCGGTTTCGAAACAAGTTAGTCAATTGTCAATCAACCAATCTGCTTTGGGATAAGCCGTGGCTTTGTCTCAACCCACCCAAACGACGAGTGTGCTTGCGGTGCAATTGTTGGACCAAAAGGGTAACCAACAACCTAGAAGGAATAAAAATAAGGGTAAGAACAATTGTAAGGGTGGGAATAGGAATGAAAATGATAATAATAATGACAAGAATGCTCGTAATGCTGGGGGGGACAAGCAAGCTAAACGTAAGGTTAAATTTCCTTGCAAGTTGTGTAAGGAAGATCACCTCACCTACTTGTGCTCTCGTATTGATGAAGCCTCAAGATTCTTAGCATAGGGCCCACCTATGCTGACTAACCCTTTACCCCACAATCAAAACATGAACTTGAGGACCCATGATTAGTCTGGTAGTGATCAAGATCCGCCGGAGGGTAGTTGTCATGGCTGCATTAACATGGTACGTGTTGCAAAAGTTGTGACCCGTGTGAAGGACTATGGTTCGTCACAACCCAACCCAAGAAAGGAACTTGATCCACTAGGGACTCCTTTGTGTATTGAAAAACCTGTGGATAAACCTGAAGCTGCACCTCGCATTCCTAAGGGAGTCCTTAAGATTTTGGGGCACAATCCTAATGCCCGAGCCACCCATAACTATTCTACTGTCGAGGATTTGGGCCACATTCCTTGTGCGATGTCTACACTAGAAGTACTTCAGAGTTGTCCTTCGCAAAGGAAGGCTTTGCTTTCTTCCCTTGGTGTGAATCATGATAGTTCTTCCTCCGTGATTAAATTTGAAACCGCAGGACTTAAGCCTTGCTTTCCTTATTATGTGTCTCTTTTGATTCATGTAAAATGTCTCAACATGACAGTCAAGCGCACTGTGATTGACGAAGGCGCTGCTGCTTCTGTGATGTGTTTATCATGTTGGAAGGGTTTAGGTTCCCCTGAGTTGTCTAAATCTATGACCATGTTAATTGCGTTTGATGGGAGATCATTTAGGTAGCACAGGATCCTTCCTTCCCTTAAGGTCCATTTGGGAGGGAAGAACATTGCGATAGAGGTTGAGGTGGTTGATGCGCCCCTTAACTACAATCTCTTGCTAGGTAGGAATTGGATGTACAGTATGCAAGCTGTAGCTTCTTCCCTATTTTGCATTGTATTCTTTCCATTTAATGGGAAGATAGTTACGATTGATCAAATGTCATTCAAGAATCCGTCGGTTACCACATCTTCGGGAGCTTCGATCCTGATTGTAGAGCACTCTTAGTCGGCAACTGGGAGTGTGGGTGTGGGAATGTATCCATCCCTCATGGGAATTTTTAGTTGTCCTGCACCTATATTTATGATAGGGTTTAGTTCTGGTGAGGCTTTGACATCTGTGAGATCAGTGTCTTTTCGCAAGAGTCATATGGAAGATCCTTGGATTCTTCCTACACTGAATACTTCGAGTGAGCCCATCGTGACGGATGTGCCGTTGCCTGCAACTATGGTAGCTTATCAAGCTAATATTGAGTGTGTTGCAGAGCCTAGGATCCAGATTTATACAGGAATGCAACATAATACACAAATAACCATAGAAACAAATATGTAGTGGAAATAACACTTCATTTCATTAATCAATAACTGAAACTTGTTTACATACAGAATGGAAATAAACTAGCTAAAGTGCTGGTAGCTTATCTTTGAGAAGAGATGTGGTGGCTACATGCCTTTGAACTTTGTGTTACAATGAGGCTCGAAGGCCTATATATTATTGAGAAACAATGGAAACCATACACATTCAAAAACCTAACCCTAGGAGGTGAAACTCCTTAATGTGGGCCTCGTTGGGTAACTTGGTACATCAATTTCTCGGGGTCGTAACTTTAGCATACTACCTTCGTTTGATGTGCATGATACATCATTAGAAAGATCTATTTAAGGACTACATCCATAAATGGAAAATATTGAGTCCAAAATGGACTCATATTTGCCCGACCATTCAATGCCAAAAAAATGTCGTTTAGGGCCTCAAAATGGCTCCGAAAGTTTTAGGACCTAAAAACTGCCAAAAATAGTAAATTGTGCTACAATTAAGGAAACTGGAAAACTGAAAGAAACAGTGGTGGGGTTCCAAGAGGAATAGGTGGGTGGCCACCAATATCCTCCTGGATCATTCCTCCCTTCTTAGGAAGAAATGGTCCCCATTGCGTTGAGTTCCTCCATGAGATGAGGAAACTTCTGTTGAACTTGGTCCCTAGTGAGCCACTTTTCCTGGTGAAGGAGTTGGCCTTCTTTGACAACTCGATATAGCTGGATATTCTGCTGGTAAGTGTTCTTGATCCGTGTGTCCATAATCTGATTAGTTTTGGCTTGTTTGTTGCATGCATTCGGGGTTTAACTCTGTTGGTGTGAGTTGTTCTACCATGTCTGATGTGTCTAGTAGAGGCTGAAAGTAGGGCCGAAGGTGGTCCACATTGAACATGGGGTGCAAACTAAGGAATAGTGGAATACTAGGCTTGCAGGAATTGTCCCCGATAGCCTTGGTGATGGTGTATGGCCCATATCGGAGCAGGAAAATCTTGCAGTGGGGTCCAGCGAGGTGCTCCTTCTGTAAATGTAGCCACACTTTGTCGCCCATCTAGAAGTTGTGTTGCACCTGATGCTAATCATGTCATTGCTTGCAATTAGCATTGGATTTGTACAATATGTCATGAACCTGTTGGTGAATGTGCTGAATGCACTCATTGAAGCTGTTTTCCTTGGAAACTTCAGACTGGATATGAGCTGAATCAACCTGAGTAGCTGCAAATGGCATGGCTACGTCAATGGGACATAGTGGCTGGAATCCCAAGCCCACCTAAAAGGGGATGTGGTTGGTTGAGTTGTGGAGGGCCCGGTTATAGCTGTGTTGTACATAGGGGAGGCTCTCATCCCATGTGCATGGATGCTTTGAGTTGTACATGGGAAAAATGTGTACGATCATCCTATTGACAACCTCTATCTAGCCATCAGTCTGGGGATGGAAAGATGTGGACTTTGTGAACTTGATGTCTAGCATTGATCACAGGCTAGACCAGAATGTACTAAGGAACTTGCTGTCCCAGTTTGAGATTATAGACTGTGGGATACCAAAGTGTACCCACACTCGTTCAAAGAAGAGTTTAGCAGTGGCTTCTGCTATGATATTCTTCTTGCAGGCCGCCATTATGGCTATCTTTGAGAATCTGTCAATGACCACAAACACACAGTCATTGCTGTGCTTAGTATAAGGAAGGCTTGACATGTAATCCATGGATATGGATTCCCAAGGTTGACTAGGGGTAGGAAATGGAGTATAGAGGCCTTGCTTCTTGATGGATGGTTTGGAAATGGCGTAGGCAGTGTAGGATCGGATGTACTTCCCAACGTCCTATTGAAGGTCCAGCTAATAGAAATACTTCTGCAGTACTGCCACTATTTTCTCGACCCCGAAATGCCCAGTGACCCGACTGTAGTGCACTTCCCAAATCATCTTGGCATGCTCACTTGAAGGAACACAAAGGTGTCCCACGTGACATAGTAGTACATCCTAGAGGTGAAATTTTGGAACTTGGTTTCCCTCCAAGAGTGTCTGGTATGTGTGGCTGAATTCTGGATCGCTCTTGTAGAGAAGCGGCCAATCAGAAGTCTCGTTCCCACAAGAGTTGAGCACGGTAGTTATTGCCACGATTGGTGGTCGGCTGAGGCAATCTGCAACATTATTGGTGCTTCCATTCCTGTACTTGATGTTCAAATGAAACTGTTGTATATATGTGGACCACTTCTGATGGTGATCGTTCTGTAACTTCCCTTGTGTCTGCATGAACTGTAGGGGTCGGTGGTCTATGTGGATGATCGTTTCCTTCCCCAAAATGTAATGCTTCCATTGCCGGCAAGCCTGTACAATGGAATACATCACTTTGTCATAAGTGGGATATTTGCGGACTATGTCTGACAGTGTCTCACTGTGATATGCCACTGGATGCCCTTTTTGAGTAAGGACTGCCCCAATAGCATAGTCAGAGGCATCTGTCTTGATCTCAAATGGTTGTTGCAAGTCTGGTAATGTGAGCACTGGGGCACAACAGAGGCAATGTTTCAATTCTGCAAACACCTTCTATTGAGTTTCTGACCAAAATAATTTTTCTTTCGCTCCTCCCTTGGTGACTTGACTCAAGGGCCAAGTGATATGAGAGAATCCCAACACGAACCTGCGGTAGAAATTAGCAAGGCCCAAAAAGCTGCGAAGCTCTGTTAGAGTAGTTGGGGTTGGCCAATCCCGAATGACTTGGATCTTGGTTGGATCCACATGTACCCCATAGTCATCAATAATGTATCCTAGATACTGAAATTGGGTCATGCAAAAAGTGCACTTGTCCAAATTGGCACACAACTTGTGCTGCCGCAATGTTGGGAGGACCTATCGGATGCGGTGGAGGTGCTCTTCCCAAGTCTGACTGAAGATCAGGACATCATCCAAGTACACTACTACAAATGAGTTGGTGAATGGCTGCAAGATGTTGTCCATTAGTCTCATGAAGGTTGCAGGAGCATTCACCAGCCCGAAATGCATGACCAACCATTCGAAAAGGCCCTCCTTGTCTTTGAAGGCAGTCTTCCACACATTGGTCAGCTCGATCGGTACTTGGTGATACCCAGAATTTAAGTCGATCTTGCTAAAATATTTTTCCCCTCTAAGTTGGTCCAGGAGGTCATCAATCCATGGGATTGGGTACCTATTCCAGACAATGATCTTGTTTAGTGTCCGATAGTCAATACAGAGTCTCCAAGTACCATCCTTTTTTTGTACCAACACGATCGAGCTCCCATAGGGTGATGAACTTGGTCGGATGTGACCCTTCTGCTGCAGCTCCTAAATTTGCCTCTTGATTTCATCATTCTCTAGAACAAAGTTGTCATAGATCGGTCCATTGGGCAGTGGTGCACCTGGGGTCAAATCGATGGGGTGCTTGACCTGACAGCGGAGAGGCAACCCAATGGGTGAGGTGAATATGTCCCGGTACTCCTCCATGACCTTGTCCATTTGTTGTTGTCATGCAGAGGGGCCCTGTCTAGACGTTGTGGCCACAATCTTCTTCTTTCCCTGAGGGAATATCATCAAGAAAAAAAAATTCTCGGTTTTTGGAAATGAGCTTACTGCATTGGTTTGGAGGTCCTGTCCTCATCCCTCACATCCATAAGCTATTCAATTAAGCGGTCAAACAAGGGTTCCCTAAACCATGGACTCAAAGCCTCATTATCCCTATTTTTAAAAGTGGGGATACAAATAACTCCTATAATTATTGGACAATTATGATTATCCCTCTCTTAGTCAAGTAATATGGTATTATTTTGGAAAAAAATCTCAGCATATGGCTTGAAAATTAAGGTAAGAGGGATAAAAGCTAAGCAGTTTTTAGAAGGAAACACTCAACAACAGATCACCTCTTTACGCTCAGGATCATTGTGGAGGAATGTCGTAATGATAAAGTCAATCTCTTTTGTTTCTTTGTGGACTTTATAAAGGCTTTCGATATAGTACCTAGAAAGAACCTATGGAACAAATTAGAAGAGCTAAAGGTTCCTTTTGAGTTGAGAGCTGTTGCAATAAGGTTATGCAAGAATGTCATTGCCAAGTTTAAGAGCAATGAGGGGTGTTCGAAAGAGATTAAGTGTAATATCAGAGTTAAACAAGGTTTCCCCCTCTCCCCTACCCTATTTGGCATCTACATCGATAAGGTAGAAGGTTGTTTAGAGGAAACAGATCATGTTGGCACGATCTTAGCTGGAATAGTCATCATCCTTCTTCTCTATGCTGATGATATTGTTCTTTTGGGCAGGTGTCCATCTAACCTTGATAAGCAGCTAAAAATTTTTAAGGGTTTTTGCTCTACCATGGGTATGACTGTTAATACTGACAAAAAAAAAGTTTTGATTATCAAATCCAAGAAGGACACTTACGCTAATTTTGTGTATGACAATAGCAACTTGGAGAAAGTGTCTTCTTACAAATACCTAGGAATTGATATTCATCACAAGATCAACTGGAATTATAGCACTGAGAAAAGGATTAATGGAGGGTGGAAATCTTAGTTTGGTGTTGAAAATAATTGTAAAGCAGCAAACCTTGTGATGTGGGATAAAAAGAAGCTCATCTTTGAAAGTTTAGTCACTCCTATTATCCTGTATGGGTGTGAGGTTTTGGGGTTGCATCATCTCTAGAGAATCCTAGAGGAACATTGAACAAATTCAGAAGCATTTTATAACGTGTAACCTCAAAATTAAAAGCATACACCCTACCCTATTCTCCTTATAGAAGTGGGTCTTTCCCCTATCGAGAGCCTCTCTATGACTAGGCTCCTAGTATACAAGCACAAAATTAATAACATGGGAGACCATATACTTCCTAAGCTAGTTTTAAATTCTAGCCAAAACCACCTAAGACTCAAGTGAGGTTGGTATAAAGATACCAGGGCCTGGTTAAACCATTGGGAGATTGACGAAACTGTTGCATTGCAAAATATTAATAACATTAAAAATATTGCTACTTCTAAGTTTAAAGAGAAAATGTTGTGTGAAGATTTAGAGGCTAAAATAAAACTAAGATATTATAAGAAGGTCATCAACCCTACTCTAGAAGATCAAAATTATCTCTTTGTTTTAATTAGTTCAAAGAAAAAAACTAATATAGCCAAGATAAGAACGAACTTTCACGAGCTCCATAATGAAACAGGACCCTGGGTAGTTCCTAAAACACCATGGGTGGAAAGGATCTGCCATCTCTATGAGAATATGAACATTGAGGATGAAAATCACTTCCTCTTAGAGTGCCCTGTGTACACCCACATTAGATCTCAGTTCCATAATTTTTATTGCAATACCTTTTAACTTGCCAAAATTATAGTGAGCTTGGGACACTTCTCTCCAAGCTCTTTGAGCATAGAAATAATAGAATTGCTTTGCACCACTGGAATTCTTATCTTAAAAAGTTTTATGAATCCCTAAATGTCATTGATAACTTTGAAACCCTGCTCACATCAAAATAAGTTTTCTGATTAGAAGACATAGATTTTGGGGTTAAGCATTTGGAAAATGGAAAAGCTAGTGACATGGAAGGTTACCAGGATGGAGGTCTTGTCCTCATCCCTCACATCCACAAGCTATTCAATCAAGCGGTCAAACAAGGGTTCCCTAAACCGTGGAATTAAAGCCTCATTATCCCTATTTTTAAAAGTGGGGATACAAATAACTCCTCTAATCATTGGACAATTATTATTTCCCTCTCCTAGCCAAGTTATATGGTATTATTTTTGAAAAGAAGCTCAGAATATGGCTTGAAAATTAAGGTAAGAGGGATAAAGGCCAAGCGGTTTTTAGAAGGCAACACTCAACAACGGATCACCTCGTTACACTCAAAATCATTATGGAGGAATGCCATAATGATAAAGCCAATCTCTTTTGTTGCTTTGTGGACTTTAGAAAGGATTTGGATATAGTAACTAGAAATAACCTATGGAACAAATTAGAAGAGCTAAAGGTTCCTTTTGAGTTGAGAGTTGTTGCAATAAGGTTATATGATAATGTCATTACCAAGTTTAAGAACAACGAGGGGTGGTCGAAAGATATTAAGTGTAATATCAGAGTTAAACAAAGTTTCCCCCTCTCTCCTACCCTATTTGGCATCTACATCGATAAGCTAGAAGGCTGTTTAGAGGAAACAGATCATGTTGGCATGATCTTAGCTAGAATAGTCATCATCCTTCTTCTCTATGTTGGCGATATTGTTCTTTTGGTAAGGTGTCCATCTGACCTTGATAAACAGCTAAAAATTCTTAAGGGTTTTTTCTCTACCATGGGTATGACTGGGTGTGTGCAATAAGTTGAGGGTCTCTTTTGGCGCATTAGATGCAATACAAAAATGAAAAAACAAACATCCATCAACTTGCATGGATATTTTGAGACACTTACACAATGAATCTTGCGATGAGTAAAAAACAAGAAATGTAGGAAATTGAATGACCTTTCCAAATATATAATATTTTTCTATTGAAAATGTTGTTAACTATCTAAAGTTAGATATTTTTTAATGGGCACTTTTTATTTTTGGGACAAATTATAAGGTATATGTTTTTGTGGGTGCATCGTCTGAGTGTCTAAATGATGGAATAAACTTACGAAACCGGTATACATATAGAGAACATATAGGACTAGTGCACGACTATTTTTTCAATAATAAAAATAATTTTTTTTAATTTTTTTTTAATTTTCTAAGAGATCAAACCTCGAAAATGGTACTTTAATTGTGGGTGCAGCGTTTGAATGTCTTAATGCAATTATTTGGAAATGGGTTTTTTATAGCATGTAGAGGTTGGTGTTCTTTAGTGCACCATACAAATTTTTTTTAAATGGTTGAGAAATGAAAGAGATATGGATGAAACACTAACAATGTGTTTTTTGAGTTGAGGAGTGATGACAGAAGATAAATAAGAAACAAATAGAAAAAATTATGTATTCTTGTTAAAATTTACATATTTAGAATCTGCAAAAAAAAAAAACATATCTGTTTCTAAAATCTCATAAAAAATGGAGGTGTGCAGCATAATCAGACGAACCTCTAAACATGAGCATATCGAAAATTTGGATATAATGGTGAATTAGCCATGGTTTATCATACTCCAAGGCATAGGCATGTTGAATCTGAAGCAAAGTATGAAGTAGACACATAGGCATAAGAATTCCATGAAAGCATGGGTTGAGGCTCAGCCTTATCATTTGGAGGGAATATATTTTTGAATTTAAACAAAACGTGAGCGTGATTTAGTAAAGAAAAACAAAAGCGCGTTTTATATAAGCAAAACGCGAGCGCATTTTAGCTAAGAAAAACATGGGCGCGTTTTAGTTAATAAATACAGGAGCGCATTTTTAAATACTACAATGAGTGATTTTTTTCCAATTATACCAATACTTTTATTATTTTATGTCCCCCCCCTGACTCCCCTCTTCCCCCTAACTCATACTAACCCCCCTCCTCTCTCTTCCTAACACCTCACCACCCTAAACCTCCCTCCCCCCTCTCTCTCTCTCTTCCTCTCACACACACACACACACGCATCCCCCTAGCACCTCTCTCTCCACTCTTTCTTGCTCCCCAGGTCATCGAACTACACTTAGCCCCCACCCCCCTATCTATTGCCCAACCCTCTCTCTCTCTCACACACACAGACACCCACATCACACATCCACGAGTCACCCCCTACGACTAGCATTCCCCCTCTCCCCCCCAATTCTTACTAATCCCCAATCCTCCTCTCCTTATCTCTAACTTCCCTCCTCCTCCTGCCTCTCTCTACCTACATCAACATCATTGACATCATCATCGTCATCATCATCATCATCATTATCAACATCAACATCATCATCGTCATCATCATCATTGTCATCATCATCACCATCATCATCACCGTCGTCATCATCATCATTCATCATCATCATCATCATCATCATCACCATCATAATCATCGATCATCGTTGTCATCATCATCATCATCTTCATCATCACCATCCTCAACATCATCTTCATCATCGTAGAGATCATCCTCATTGCCATATTCATAATCATAATCTTCATCGTTGTCGCCATCATCATCTACATCATCGCCATCATCATCACCATCGTCATCATCCTCATCCTCATCATCATCATCTTCATCTTCATCTTCATCTTCATCTTTATGATCATCATCATCATCATCATCATCATCATCATCATCATCAA
>LPNX010701743.1:720178-768797 GCA_001517045.1 Pseudotsuga menziesii
GTTTGCATAACACTCTTGTGCAGGAATGCTCAACTACATTTCCATCGACATCATCTAGAGAGTTTATCCATAGCATCTTGTGTAGAAGGACAGAAGGTTGCACATTTTATCAAAGGCCTTGTGTAGATGGAACATGCCCAAGGTGTGGTGGAATGGCATTTTTGGACAAATGCATACATGTCACCGATGATCATGAACTTGGGAGACATGAAGTTAACTTGCAGTCATTCAAACATGTCACGTATGATATCGGTGGAGGGAATGAAAGTAAAAAAATACAATTGGTCACCTCTCAGGTTCGCAACGAGTTCCTGAATAGTATTTTTTCCTATTGATATCTATTGCTACTTCATATATGTAACAACCTATTGATCTGTACATCTTTATTGTTGATCTACCAGGTATTAGTATGCAACTTCATGGAGGAATTCTTTGAAAAGACACAACAGTATGTAAAGCATGTACATGTGGCTCGTTGGCAAGTTGAGCAGTTTAGAGCGTGCAGGGATACATTTCCTATTGGAACTATATTATCAGTGGTTGATTTTATGGAAAACTACACTCTTCAACAACAAAATGAGATTCAGAGTCATTATTATCACTCAAATCAGGTCAACATAATGGTCCATATCACCTATAGACAAGGGGCAGATAGTACTAAAGAGAACAGGGTTATATTGAAGGAGTATCACTTTTACATAAGTGATGACAGGTGTCATGACTTGGATTTTGTACAAGATAGATTTCAATTATTCTACAAACACTTGGAGGATAACAATATACAGATGGAACAACATTGGATTTGGTCTGATGGTTGTGCAGGGCAATTCAAAAATTCCGGTGTCTTCCAATGGTTGTGTATTCTCCATAAGAGGCACAAGGTGCCACATATTTGGATCTATTTTGAGACCGGACACAGAAAAGGGGAACATGATGGAGTAGGTGCATGCATGAAGACTGCATTACGTAGGCAAGAGATGAAATTCACAAATATTTCGCTCATTCGAGATGCAAATACCATTGTTGCATGGTGTTCTTCAATGATGGGGCAGGGAACTAGAAGGAAAGAACACCAATCATCTCAAAAAGCACATGTACATAGATATTTTTGGGAGGTGGTTGAGGTAGATAGATCACACCTATATGAGTGCAAGATCATCCAAGGAACTCATGCATTCCATTCAGTTAGGATGTCAGACAATGTTATAGTTGAAATGTGGACAATAAAACTCCCTTGTTTTTGTTATCCATGTAGCAGTGGTGAATGGGACAACTGTGAATCCACAGATTGGGTTGACAGCTGGGATCGTGTATCACTCCCCATTGGCCAACAAATAACTTCAGAATTATCCTAGTTAGAGGAGGGCCAGTCGATTATTTCACATGACTATGACCACATTTCAGATCTCATACAACCAGGTTCGACTATTATGTTGATCACTTTGAAATGTTTGACGACTAGTTGTGTTTAGTTAGCTGACTCCTAGGTCTGCACTTTATTTTATGCAGGGCACATATATGCAGTGGTTGCCCCGAGAGACAATTAATGGCACCCTGACTACTAGCTTGCATGTTGCTTGGATGGGAAGTAGACCCTCATTGTATCATTAAGCGACTTCGAGGGAAATGATTTTCCAATTGGGTCAATGGTTATCAAAGGGGAATATTTGACACAAGTTTCCCACGCACGAAAGAAAAAAGGTTATGTATTTGAAGATTATAGACTAGTTCAAACTGTATACCATTATACAAACTTAGTTATTGGCACAAACCTCCAGCTACAAACAACACCAAACAAGAACTCATCAAAGTCACAATACTTGTTCCTTACTCCGAGCACGAGAGGCTAAAGGATACCGTTGCTATTAGAGGTGATCCCAATGGTCTAGTCGAATGGCCACAAGTAGGTAGTTAGATATGGGGTAGTTAGATATTTTGGTTTCATGGTCTCATTGATTATTTGCAGTTTGATACATTGAGCATTTGATATATAGATAAATTCAATAGACTTCTACAATGGATTTATTGTATTATATTGGAAACTAGGGTTTTTCTCAGTAAGTGAATGTGAAATGTTTGCACATGGGGGTCAAACTCACATATTTCTTGACTGTGAAGGTGTGGCTATAGTTCCCACATAACAAATTCCTAAACATGTTTGCATGACCCACCAAAAGCCCTTTTTGATGCACGGTTTGCATTCTATGCCCCAGGTAGGGATTCAATAGGTGTCCCTGAAAGCTTGTAGGAGGTGGGATTCAACGTGCCATAGAATCATGAACATTGCTCGGATCAACAAACTATTGGCTCCGTTGGATTCAGGACATTGGGATAGTGTTAGGGTGGCCCTCTAATCTAGTTCCATGGATAAGAGACCATTTTTTGGGTCAATTTTGGAAACTAGGGTTTTGCTAAGTAAGTGAATGTGAAATTTTTGCACATGGAGGTCAAATTTGCATATTGCTCAACCATGAAGGTGTGGCTAGTGTTCCCACATAACACATGCATAAACAAGGTTACATGACTCATCGGAAGCCCTTTTTGATGCACGGGTTTCCATTCTATGCCCCGGGTAGGGATTCAATAGGTGTCCCTGAAAGCCTGTAGGAGGTGGGATTCAACGTGCGATAGAATCATGAACGTTTCTTGGATAGATGAACCATCAGCTCCATTGGATTCAGGACATTGGGATAGTGCTAGGGTATCCCTCTAATCTGGTTCCATGGATAAGAGACCATTGTTTTGGTCAATTCTCGAAACTAGGGTTTTACTCAGTAAGTGAATGTGAAATTTTTGCACATGGGGGTCAAGTTTGCATATTGCTCGACCATGAAGGTGTGGCTAGAGTTCCCACATAAAAAATGCCTAAAAAATCTTGCACGACCCACCATAAGCCATTTTTTATGCACGGTTTCCATTCGATGCCCCGGATAGGGATTCAACAGGTGTCCCTGAAAGCCTGTAGGAGATGGGATTCAACATGCCATAGAATCATGACCATTTCTCAGATCAACGAACCGTCGGCTCCGTTGGATTCAGGACATCGGGATAGTGCTAGGGTGGGATTCTAATCTAGTTCCATGGATAAGAGACCATTTTTTTGGTCCATTTTGGAAACTAGGGTTTTTCTCAGTAAGTGAATGTGAAATTTTTGCACATGGGGGTCAAATTTGTATATTTCTCAACCATGAAGGTGTGGCTAGTGTTCCCACATAACACATTTGTTACAAAGAAAACTTCATATGGCTTGGGGTACCACAATAGATAGAGTAACCGTAGAAATCAATCCTTTCCCATATGCAAGAGAAACCAAATATCTAACACTAAAGGATCTCGAAACATACCTTATTCCGAAGATTTGATGTAGATCCTTGTTGAGCTTTCCCACTCTCACTTGTATTAGCAATTTTCTCTCTCAACATTCAGTAAACAAGACAAGCATTCTATATGATGGTGTTATACCTACTCTAGCATATATAATAAATAACATATAAGCCTTTAAAATCATCCATGGATTCAATAATCATTTAAATACACATTATTGGACAGGAAAAGATATTTCTATTAATATAGAACAGAGATTACAATAGTGACAACCTCTTCCGCCATGTCTGCGAATTAGAGAAACTGAGTGCTCCACCTAGGCCTCAACCACTTCAATCCTCCATCTCTTGATAGCAAGCTCACAAGCAAAGGCAATCTTGGGAAGAACACAAAGTACTCTAAGGGACAAAGGGATGCAGACTTAAGTATAAGCTCCGACAACAATGGACTATAGTTTTCTTGCTCTTCAATTTCTCCGCTTTCAATGTATCCAAAGGGTTCCTTATATAGTGATTCAATGGGGTAATGGAAGGTCAAATCTGAGCGATATCAAGGCATATAGAAGGCCAAGAGACAAGTGACTCGGATCCACATAAAGGAAAACTCTGAAACTATTTGGCTTTTTGCACACATCTCAATGTACGCAGGTTTAAGGGTCATATCCGCGTATATACGCGAGAATGGGTTTAAAGTCGCATATGGAAAATAATGCATGTTTTTAGGGATGATCTTGGAAAAATAAAAGGTACAAAAGTGGTCCATGGGGTCCAAAGAGTCTGCAGAGGGACAGGGAAGTCCATAAAGGTGTGATCCACCATGTGTGGTAAAATCAGCTGTAACAGATTCCCCCTAATGTGTGAGGTCATAGGGGTGATACGATGGCCAAAATACATTATAAGTCCATCCCATAAGTGGAGTGATGAAGAACTAGGTGGAAGAACCATCCATCCAATAGTATAATACAATAATCAAACTCTGCAGATAACTGCAAGTACATATAGCAGTCCTGGATACATAAGAGTACAATGGCCATGAATAGGCATGATACAAAATATGACATGTGTGGTCATCTCCATGTACAATATAGATAGATCAGAATCTCCATGATAAATATATACAAAGGATCATGATATCCATGAAGGCTGAAGATATACAATGGATCAAGATCTCCAAAATGGATGAAGATATCTGAAATACACTGGAATCAAGTCACGAGAGTTGAAATCTCATGAACACTGGAACAATCAAGGAGGTATCATATCTGAAATACCACAAATTTGGAAGGTCTTATACACAATCCACTATGAGTACATGTACTACTATGTGAATAGAGGTGTCGAGGTTGAACATAGTATTCCATCGTCTGATTACCGGTCATTGATGTATACCATTAACAGATGCGAGATCACCCACCAATAATGAAAATGGGAATCAAGGTACTAGAGTGCAAACTAACAAGTGTGAATAAATGTTTTGAGGTTGAAAAATTGAAAGGATCCATTGATTAGGGGACATTGATGTATTCCCAAAACTGTTGATGGCGAGAGAACCTGCCAGTGATGAATACAATTCTCAAGGCACTGAAAATGACTCTAGATTCCTACCCCAGAATAAATGATCTGAATTCGATGGGATGAAATCTGCTGGAAGGATGGAATTAAGGCATCCCCCACCATCCAACACGAGGTACTCAGAAAAGCTGTATAATGTGGAAGGACTCGATCATAATGTGCACGAACCAGTATCAGTACTGGGAATGGACGACATGCAAAGTCAAGATAACTGAGGAATGGTCGACTCAGGTTTCAACTTCCTTCGAACAAGAGCATAAAGGTGAATGATGACTGAATGTAGGTAGCATAGACTCGATATACAAAACTGGGACATCTCTGTGACACAGGAGGCATCGACAGAGGTTGCATAGGGATTGGAAGCTTAACCAGTTGGTGGAGATAAACTCATAGAAACGAGTACAGCTCCTAAAGTCAAACTATTAACCCAACCAACAGATGTGGTATATAGTGATCTATTCGAAGGTGACACGACTCGACTGCTGCCAAAGATAACATCTTTTCTTGTCCGGATTTTTGGTTTTTTGATTTTTTTTTGGACTTTTTCAAATATTTTGAAAATCTGGAAAATGAATAAAAGTGCTTTATAGTTACATACTAGGAGGAGACAAGTGTCAAGGGGAAAACAAACTAGTTCCAAGTAGTGAAACATACCTATGCTCAATGCAAGGATACACGTGTAGGATAACGACACTCAGGGGAAAGTCCCCTCCCGATAAAAAATAGGGAATCAAGATGCAAAGGATATAAAAATGGCTCTACGTGGCTAGACATGAGACAAGCTTGAGCTATATAGCCGATAATCAAAGTTAGGGAAGCTGGCATAAGGCTCAGTAATTCAGGAAAAACTCATGATAATGCAATTACAACTTGATATAAGGGAGTTCTGGGGGAAGAAGGCCAGCAAAAAGATCAAGAGGAGTATGAGGCTCTTGCTCAAGGACATGGTGGGACTAAAAGGGACTCCCGGACCTAAGAGAGAACTCACAACATGGGTACCAAATGCAAAAAGGAGCTAACTAGGACACCCATGTATAGGAAAGCTCTACCATTCACATCGTACCAATTCTAACAATAGCATGAAGGTTCCGTGATACCATGGAATGGGTTCGTACCTAAGGTTAATATGGAACGGTCAAAAGGCAATGCATAAGTGCAAGTGGATGTGATATCCTAACCTATATGCCAGTTCAGACATAATACCTGTGATAGGCATGAACGGGTCAAAACCTCGAAGAGAGTGTACAAAAAATGGATCCTACATGACAACCATATTAGTCCAAAACAACCCAAAATAGTCAATAAAGAATCCAAACTATAGGATATGGGCCTCCTAAAATGAACTAATAAAATAATAGTTAAAATAATAAAATAATATTTATTAATTTTGGAGGAAGAAAAGAAAAAAACTACTTTTTTGTTTGTATTTTTGACATATCTCCCCATGTTTTTACTCAAATTTCAATCGGGAGAGCTCGTTGGATACGGAATTAAATTTCGCATCCAACAAGTACCCACTCGACATACTTTTGATGGACCCCGCTACTCCAAAAACAAGAAATACCTGAAAAAATAGAATGATGATGTCATCATTCCATTTTTTCAGGTATTTCTTGTTTTTGGGGTAAAGGGGTCCTTCAAAAGTATGTCGAGTGGGTACTCATTGGATCCAACGAGCTCTCTCGATCGAAATTTGAGTAAAAACACAAGGAGATATGTCAAAAATACAAACAAAACAAGTAGTTTTTTTTATGATACCTATCCCCAAATTTATATTAAAAAAGTGTTTAAGACCTATACGGTATTTCAAATTTAAAGCAATTTCATTGGCTAACACATGATGACATGGAATTTGAATAAAAGTTAAAAGGCCCATTTTGAGTTGAAATTTCCTCTAATGGCAACTAAGGCCACCTCAATATAACCAATGCTAAGGTAGAAATTCGTAGGTGAGATTGACCGTATGGGCATCGTAGAAAAGCCTGAAACTCTCGAAAGAGCCCAGAGATATGAATAAAATCCTGGAAATATCTTAGGCGCTCATAGAAAGTGACTAGGGGTCATCCCAATCACAATCGCGGGCACTGCCTTGTGCTTAATTCCCGTGTAAGAGGAGTGTCCTGAGAAACACTAATTATACTAAGGGTTTCACTCTCTCACTTGGACAGACACCTAATTGTTTTGTTCAGTGGTTTTGGACAATTAAATCACAATGAACTATTCCAAGACTTTAAAACCTAATCTTGTTGATGCACCCTATAAAAGAAAAGAGTGTAATTCATTTTATTATGCATTGATTTTAATTGGTTGTAATTACTCAAAGGGAAATGGCCATGCAACTAGTGATATGAAGACTCAGTAGTGAAATAAAAGTGCGCACCATAACAAACAATGCTAAGGGCAATCTTTGTCAAATGAAAAATACGGTATGCCACTACATGAGATACATAAATGTATATTCCTTTCCGGATGCCAGTGCAATCCTTCCTATATGAAATCCTAAACACAACTCTCATCCAAGCAATCCAATGCAAGTACCTCCTCAAATCCATATGCAAAAAATGCAACTACCTTGTATTTTTCAATATAAAAGAATGAAAAATGCAATAAAAGTCATCTAAAACTCTCAGTCTCTGTAGCAAGTATAAAACACAAGCCCAGCAAGACACTGAGACAAAAAAGAGTAATGCACTAATGGAAAAACAAAAAGGATAAATGACTAAAATTACTTTCAAAGAAAAATCAATGAAAAAGTGGTCTCTAGTCACAAAAGAAGCATCCAACAGACAACATCAGACCCAAGGAAGACCCAACCACACTCAAAACCCACCCAACAACTTCCCACAACATCAAACTCACCAAAATGGAGGATGTATGCGACTGTTTAAAGAACAGTTGTGTATATATGCGAATTTTTGCCAAAAAGCTACATGTATACATGTATTTTGGCCAGAAACCTGCGTGTATACACTACTTTCGGCCAAAAATCCATATGTACGTGACTTTTGGCCAAAAACATGGGTATACAGAGAAGACAGTGGTAAAAATGAGGCCAAGGGTCAAACCAATAAAGGGGAGTGTCAATGGATGAACATATATAAAATGCAACACAAAAACAAGGAGAAACAAAGAGCAAGTCAATAATATCAAGCACATTGTGCCACCAAACCCCAAAGAAAAACAAGGAACATCCCTAGTATGGTTGCCAATTCTGTTACAGAGAAAACTTCCCATGGGATCTTCAATTAGTGAAACCATGCCATAGCACGTTCATTCATGGCATATGAAACAATACCCCTATTTTCAAAAAATATTGGAAAATACCTCCAAAAATCAATTTTTTTAACCCCCTCCCAATATGCCTTCTCGAATTTAAAAAAACCCTTATTTTCACTATATATTGCATGTATCCATTTTTACATTTACATTTTTTATACCCCTTTATATTTCTACCTAGTATATTGACCCCAACAAAGAAAAATAGCAGTGACCTTAAGAAAGATCATGTGTTGCTCAGAGAAGTTCAACCAAGGGAAATTAGCTCTACAACCGTGTCAGACACCTTAGGTGATGCGAAAACTAAGAATGTAAGCATCATCCGATCTAGGTACTCTTCTCTGATTTTAGATATAATGCCCCAACCCTTATGTTTGTTTCAGTTTCAAGTTTGGGGTTAAGTTCTTAGACAAGTAAGTCTAAAGTGGTTTGTTCTAAAAGTTTTTTTTTAAAGTAATTGTCTGCTTAGGAAGAATTGGTGGTTTGTATATATTTTTTTATTCCAAATGAATATTAAGAAACATTTTTTCTTTGGAAAAAAGATTCCAATTTATTAAACACAAATTTTAACCATCTTTTTTCAAAATAAAGTCCATATTTATCACACTAAATACACTTCCTTTCTTTCTTTGAATTAAAATTACCATTTGAATCTTCATATATAGTTTTCCTTGTCTTTGATTTCCTCTTATGTCACATAGATGAATCTCTATCTCCTTTCCTTATGCTTTGCTTCAAGAGGATGACAAAAATTGTCATCCTCATTTTAAATACTTTTTTTATTTAAATTAAAATTGTCATTCTAAATCTTCATGCATGGTTTAGCCTTATCTTTTATTTCCTCTCACACAAATCTCTATCTCCTCTCTTCTTCTATCACAAAAATCTATATATCCTCTCCTCTCCTCTTCTATCACATAGACAAATCTATGTCTCATTTCCTTATGCTATTCTACGAGAGGATGGTCATAATTTTATTAGAGTCCATTTGAGGGATGCTCCTACAAAAGTAGCCCTCTTAGTTCATCAAATGTCCAAGGGTCAACTCTTCCTGATAGACTAGAGATTCTTAAAAGAAATTTTGAAACACTGGGACAAATGATTAAGTATATAGAGATAAGATCCTTATTCTCTGGTTATGGTTTGACATCCACTAACTTAAGAACCAGTCCCTTAAATAATCATGGTTCTATTATAAGTCTTGTATAAGGATTTCAATAACAAGCATATATCAAAGAATCCAACCATACTAGATAAATCCCAAATGCCTTATATGTCACAAATATGAGAAGCAATTTGATTGTGATGGTCAAGGGGAATTTGCTAAGGGGCATCGACAGTCATGGCTCTTCCAACCCATTTAATTTCTAGAATTGCTCCTTGGGGTTTAACATCGACCAATCCAAGACGACCATCTTCCTATGGAAGGGACTAAAAAAAATTCCGTTGTCTCTATTTTTCACTTATTAGTGATCACTGTTCTGTGGGTTTGGATAAAAAAGTCTAGGTACTACATGTTGGAAAATATCTAGGCACTAAATGGTACCCTCAACCTAAGTTTTGTTGAGTTCTGAAGTGAGAGTTGACTCATCTGTGAAGTGGTCACTAAACAGTTTCCCACCACCAGCAGGTACTAGGGATATCTTGGATCTGCCCTGGTCACTAAACAGTTACCCACCCCTAGAAGATAATCAAAGGCATTTGCTGCAATGACATAGAATTATGGAGCTAAGGGGCATAAAGTGTGGAGTGGGAAAGAGAAATTTGAAGAGGTATTGCTTGGAAAATTATATCCTTAACATACACTCTGGTTGAGGCATGTGAGAACAGGGTTCAAATTGCTCAAGTGAAGAAGTTTCCCAATCCTAGCCACTAAAGAATATTAAAAATGAAGTCTCATTCAATCATGTTATAAACCATGTCAAAGCTTATTTTGAGAAAGAAATTTTTTCCTAGTTTCCTTTACCCACTTAATACTTTTTTAAGTGAGAAGGCTATTCAAAATAAAATATCCTTTCCTAAATCCAATCTGTTCAAAGTATTCTTGAAGCTGTTCTATTTAGGATGAAGTATTCTTGAAGCTGTATTTTCAGTTCTGCAGTCAAAACACCCATGGGATACACCACAACACTACTCATGTAGAGGCCAAATCAAGTAGGAAACCTTGTTGAAATTGATAGCTTTTCAAGTTCCAATATGGTTTTACATTGTGTTCACATGGAATTATCCATTGTTTTAAGTAAATATAGGCTGATAACTTTAAAATCCAAACTCAGGCTTCCAAAATTGACATCCTTACCATTTTATCACCTAACTTGCTCTTTCATGGTATAATGAAGTTCTTCAACTGAAAGCATTGATAAAATTTGAAGTTAATTGTAGCCAAGGGCCCTTTGGAACATGTTCAGTTAATTTCTCCATGGGGATCATGTTTGAGGCTCAAATGTCTATATAGTTATAATATTAGTTTCGCTATCTAAGCAAATAAATTCCCTTACAACGAGACACAGGAATATACACCACTCAAACTGTAAAAAAACATGTTAATAACCAAGGGAATTACCATAGCTACTTGAGATTCAACAAAATGTGAAAGGTTAGAAAACCATGCAATGCATGCACCTTGGATTGATCTACATTTTTTCATGTAATTTACTGAGCAAGGCATAGGTATTAGAACATTAGTGAGAAGGGCATAGGTATTAGAACATTATTGCATATGCTTTCTGCTTCATTTGTTTAGGTACAAGTACTTATTTGAATGTGAATCAGGGCTCTCCATGAAAAATACCATTCTAGGAAGAGACTGTCACGAATGCAATTCTTTGCTATATTTGCAGTGGCCAGCTTTTTATACTACACACTCCCTGGATACATATTCATAATTCTAACATTTTTCTCATGGGTTTGTTGGATATGGCCACATAATATCACAGCTAATCAAATTGGTCCAAGATACAAGGGTTTGGGTCTTGGAGGCTTCTCCTTCAATTGGGATGGAATTTCAGCATATCATGGAAGTCCCACTACACTCTTCTTCCACTCTGGCCATGAGGAATGATCGATACCATAGAAAACAATATTCATATTAAAATAAAATTGACTATCTATTATGAGGCATGACTTGTTTTGTGTAACAGACCATCGATCATAGTACTACAGTACTACCATTTTACTATTTAATTTCATTTAAATGTAGTTGCATGTGGCTCCAATAGCTCCTATAGCAGACTGCAGGTAATATGGTGAGGAGTAGATAATTGCTATGCTCCTGTCACCACATCATCATTTCTCCCAAATGAAGAACCTAGAGAGCAAAGATGAGAATCGATCTTCCTGTTTCAAAGAGTACTTTCTTAGTATAGAAATTCAATCATGTTTTTTTCCAAAAAATGTCAAGTCCATTTCAATCATGCAAACGTTTATTAAATGTGGGTTTCTGTTCAGACATGTTCTCACCGTGTTTCCATCCCAAAGGCATGAACACTTATAAAATATCTCATGATGAGGAATATACAGCTTCCTCCATTGTTAGGCCTTGGAGATCTCCTACAAACTAGAGCACATTTTTGTTGCACAAACCCCATAGCTACGACATTCCCTTTTGTACCAAATTCAATCATTAGTATTCAATGCTTATTCAAAATGAATTCAACCCACAAACATTCCCGAAGAATAAAAGCCAACAGCCATGGATGCAAAAAATCTATACAACTGCACCTTAATTTACTTTTGAGGTACCACCATCTCTCCACTATACAACTAGCTGACTGCCATAGTGGACAAAGACAGATTTCAGGACTTAATTCTCTGGGTTGCACAAAAGGTGAATAACCAATGTAGCATATAACAATGAATATATCATGGTCATTACAATATACCTACAATCATAGAAGGTCATGAGATACCATAACCAATATCAGATTTCAATAGGATCAATACGTAATAACAACTGTAAGGACAAGACAACAATCTCTTCAACAAATCATGGTTAACTCACAATATAACATATAAATCCATGCTAAAATAATGTCCAAATATCCACAAAAGGTATGAGCCTAAACATCCTTACAAAAGCATTAATTCATCTAAAAACAAATATAAAACCTAATTCCTGCTAGATCTAGTGAAAAAAACATAAATAATAACCAGATTAAGCAAGCTAGGCATCTTTGAGGGTACGTTAAGTTCTATAAAAAATAGATCAAGCTACCTCTGGGAATTACCAATCCCTCTGGTGCACATTTACAACTAATCTAAAGAAGGTTCAGTTTCCTCAACATAAACCAAGATCTCTATGGAAATCGAGTCTTCCTTTGTATAAAGTGTACACCTATTAGGCTGAAAATTGTAAAGAAAGAACTCTATGGGAATGAGGAATCACTAGGAGTGCTAAAATCTAATGGGAATTTATAAGCTCTAAAAATTGCAGAGCAACTCCCTGGATCTGCACAATACATGATAGAGATAAAATGTAACACATAAACCAAGGTGACTCCAGAGTTGGTTAATTTTTCCATATGATATCCTTTC
The DNA here is from genome assembly GCA_001517045.1 of Pseudotsuga menziesii. Classification (NCBI taxonomy): domain Eukaryota; kingdom Viridiplantae; phylum Streptophyta; class Pinopsida; order Pinales; family Pinaceae; genus Pseudotsuga; species Pseudotsuga menziesii. Next base: position 732,883 of record LPNX010701743.1, read on the forward strand.
AATGTCTGGAACTATTCATTTTGAAAGGTATGCAAAACAATGGAATTCAGTATAGCATTTTGCTAAGTAGTCCAGACTCCGGAACTAGTGGTTTTGTAAATGCCAAACTAACAGCCACTGGAAAGGAATTTAACCTTATTTTTTGACAATAAAATCATTAGACCTATCCGACATATGTTATTACCTTCCTTTGAGAATTCCATGGCCATGAAGCGAAAACAATTGCCAAAGTTTAGCTGGACATTTGTGAGGCCTAAAAAATGGAGCATAGTTTCCTGGGTCTTCCAATGTATTAGATACGATAAGATAAGATTCAATAAACAAAGAAAGGTACTACTGACATTAAAAATGGATTCAATAAACAAAGCAAGGTGCTACTGAGGGTATTTATTAATTTAATTAGCTTAGGATAATGGACATAGTGATATAAAGAGCATACATGCATCCCATGATGATCAACTTGTGATGGCATGCCAAAAGAAGCTACTTACTATTTCCTTCAAGTACTTCGGATCAAATAGTATCATCAATGCCAACATTGGAGCCTACCAAACACAATTTGACCTATATTCTGTGGAAAAAATCATTTCACTAGTCAAACATTTAATATTATCTATTTGCAGTTAGATTGGTTCTCCCATGGAATGAAGGAGTTTTCAAAAGAACTTGTCTAATTACTGTCACTCACGAGACAACTATATTATTTGCTACCATAGGAACCTAATCATGATGACCACAAGGAATTTCAATGATGGCACAAAGACTATACAGTATAAAAAAGTGTAGATGAGAGAAAGAGAAGTTCTGAAAATAGTATATGCTATAGACCCAATCAATTTTATTTCAGGCTAATATTCCAAGTTACTTAAACCTGAAGGAGACAAGTTGTATGAGTTATCATACTTCAAAAAATGGACCTCTTAGAAACACACACCTGTTCTTCTTAGAAGTACCAATAGATAATATATTTATAGGAGTTAAAACTAACTAGTGTACATCTACTTTAAATTTATTCAAGATCATTGTGATGATGCAAGAAATCTAAATAGGAAAGAGTTCAAAAATGTAATTGGCTCCCAACCACCTAAGTTTTATGCATCAAATTCAGATTAAGAAGGCAAAATAATGGTGAACACAGGCTTGGCAGAATAACTCCAATACTTTTCATTCTAGTATTTTGCAATCACTCAAATTCAGACAAATGTTTATGCCATGCTCCAGTCTCACGAGCTAAAATCCCACCTATGGCTATTTGTGTGTCCCAATTTAAATTCATTTATGGTTATAAACCTCAACCATGACACATAATTAGAAAAATATATCCAAAATTTGTTATATGACTATGTTCCAAATTGACAAACATGGCTTTGCCTGATTCAAGAATGGTATGTTTGTGAAGCCATATTCCATATCAGCTGACTCAAATTTGAGATAGATATAAATAGAAAAAGAGATTTAACTACATGAAAAATATGCACACAAATCAATTCAATCCTAGCTGCATGATTCATTTTTCCACAAGCCCAACAATCTAGAAATTTGTCAACCTGAGGAAATACGAATACACAGTAAACAATGCAACAGACCAATCGGACGTGAACATGAAAGCAGGTCTTCACCACTTGGCCTAAACCCTCTTTCCTGCATCATGCCCTGGAGAACAAAACCAAACACTGCATATAATTGAAAATAAGCCCCACGCAGACAAAATCATGAACAAAACATAAAATCATTCACTGCACACTATGAGGAGATGTTTTTTACCATAAAAAAAACATTTGCTTGTAAAAGATAATTTTGTATTCTTTGAATGAATAAAATACATTTGGGTTTTTACAGGGAGGAAATATAATCCAATTGAACAAGATACATGCATAGGATATCTGTCACTTCTGTTCATAAATCATTTATACACCGCTTTGTATTGTAGAAGATGGTTTCATATTCACTGGATGAGGAAAATTCATTTGGAATTTTACAGAAGAATATATAGTCAAAATGAACAAGGAAATATGAAATTTCCCATTTGTTTGGAACACATCAGAACCTGCCTCCAACTGTTCACAAAACATTTACTGCATAATGCAATAGGATGTCTTGACATGTAAAATTTTCTGATTGGAAAATATATTCAGAAATGTTCACTGAATGAAGAAAATTCATTTGGGCTTTTACAGATGAAATATAATCCAATTGAACAGGGCTTCCAACTTGTTTGGGACACATATCAACACCTGACTAGTTCTACCCTCGTAAACAATCATTCTCATCTGTTGATCAAATAGCAAAAAGTTCTACATTCACTAAAGAAATGTGGACATGCATAGGATATCTTGCACTTCTGTTCATAAATCATTTATACACTGCTTTTTATAGTAGAAGATGGTTTCATATTCACTGAATGAGGAAAATTCATTTGGGATTCTATAGAAGAAAATATAGTCAAAATGAACAAGGAAAACTGGCATTTCCCATTTGTTTGGAACATATCAGAACCTACCTCTTACTGTTCACAAAACATTTACTGCATATTGCAATAGGATGTCTTGAGATGTAAAATTTTCTTTGTAGAAGATATATTCAGAGATGTTCACTGAATGAAGAAAATTCATTTGGCCTTTTTACAGATGAAATATAATCCACCTGAACAGGGCATCTAGCATTTCCAACTTGTCTGGGACACATAAACATTTGACTAGTTCTACTCTCATAAAGAATCTCTCTCATTTGTTGATGAAATTGCAAAAAGTTCTACATTCACTAAAGAAATGTGTCACAACCTCTATCATCCTCCACTTGGCTTTTGTTTCCTTTTTGTAAAGTTGAAGAGAATGGTCATACTGAAAGTTAATTTGGCCAAGTGCAGAAAAGAAAAAGCATGACATGACTATAAGTTCTACATTTACTCAAGAAATGTGACACCAAATACTCTATCAGTGTAGACACCCATATTTTCTTTCTTTATTGTCAACTTGTTTGGGACACATATCAACACTTGACTAGTTCTACCCTCATAAACAATCTTTCTCATTTGTTGATCAAATTGAAAAAAGTTCTACATGATGTAATCCAATGGCCAACCTTCAAAATCAAACTGATATACTTAGTGTTTTCATAGGCCTTAATTTTACTGCAGAATCCTTGAGATCCATCTTCATAATGAGGCCACTGTTATCATTTGAATCTTTCTTTTAATTTTTACCCAAGCCAAGGTAATATAGAAAGAGGTGCTAATTGCATTATAGAAGAAATTTCCAATAATATGTTGCTTTAGAATGTGTATTAAAGCCCCAATACTCCATGTCAGAGGAATTAAGAGAGCCTTCTACCTTAAATATTTGGTCCACCCATTACATCCCTAGGTAGTAATAAGACTATTAAAGATAGTCTCTACTTGAGGAACCTAGTTTTCCCTTTCCTCCTTCCAACCCATGAGGCTAATAGAAGAGTGGATTGATTGTGGGCGACAACTTTAAAAATTGGATGAAAAGAAGTGAGTAAAACAATTTCAAAACACTTCCTCTCTTTAACACATGGGGTATAAGGTTAGAATTGAATGCAAACATTCTTCAAGACATGGAAGTGCCTTATTTATAATGTGCATCACAAATCATAACAATTAATAAGAACACTAAATTTCCAGTCATGCATATAAAACAAAGAATATTGGAAGAACTAGTTATCAAGAAGAGGGGCACTTGGTGTTATTTCAATAAATATAACTAGATACACCAAGAGATACGTTGAGAAAAAAATACTATTTTTATGTATGATTCTTATTATTTTCAATTGAAAGCAATCCTAGGGGGGTGGGAAGGGGGGAGGGTCTCTAACAACAACTCTAAATTTATGCCACTGAAACTCAACATAGTAGCAGAGTCTCTGTAAAAAAAATATTACTGGACTACAATGATGGATTGCAAGTGGAGTTTCAAGACATATTCCAACCAAGGATTCCAGTGGTAATTAATGGAGCTTAAAGCAAAGCAAATGTTCTAACCTTAGGAATTGTCTAAAATTGAACAAATATTTTTATTTCAATCTAATAAGTGCATTGAGAAGACACCAATCTTATGCATGGATAAATTTCTATAGGTGAAAGACTGTATAATAATTTTTATGAACTTATGATTGATATTTTTATACAAGACACACTCTCTTTGTATCTGGTATGGTTGTGGTGGTTATCCTAAAGAGTACATATTGTTGGTAAATTACAACACTAATAAATCATTTATGGGTTCGTTGGTTTGCTATATAGGTTATAGTGTTGTGCAATAGCATGCCACAACCATATATCCTCATTTCTTCAAATGTGGTGTAGGGGAAATTATTACTTCAGTGATTTTTTCAGACTGTTCGATCCACCCTGCTAAGTCTCTGACCAATGGAAACAAAAGAATGATACCTATGCTCAACCACTCCAATTATGATTGTCGCAAATCTTATGGATAGCAATGATAGGGAGTACTTGGGGTTCCAATAGAATATGTACAATAAACTATCATATGTACCTACTCGCCAAGATTGCACTATTGCAAGAATATATGGTCATATTTCACATACTTGGTCCAATATTGTTTGTATTTTGCAATTCCAATTTCAAGCCATGGTTTCATGTTTCCATTGTAATGTATCAGTGCTTCCTTTGCAATATCTGTCCTACTAACACTAGGATTATAACCAAGGCCTAGAACATGCCAAGAATTATCTAGTGCATAATTAAATGTTGTAAAAGGTGATCAACCCAAGTGGTAGGCTTCCCAGTTTCCACAGCTGTCTGTCCTTGTTCTAAGATAAAAAGTATCACACAATAGTCATTTTTAGACAAAACCAAATGCTAATGTCACTTCATTGCAGAAACCACAAATAAAGCACCAGGAAACCAAAAGCAAAATGTCAATTTATACCTACTTGTACATGCGTTGCCCCTTTATTCTATTGTACCAACAACATTGAAGCTCAACACCTTCAAGCCTATCCAGTGGCAGTAGTTAAGACTATTTAGGCTACTCTGGGGACCAAAAGAGGATTCCCACTACTACCACAAGAGGGGCCCAAAAAATCATAGTTGTTGCAGTTGAGTAGAACAGACCGACCCCCATTCCTTGCAGCTTGTTGGATTCTGGAAAATGCTAGACTAGCTTCAGTGGACCCAGCAGTACTATGTGCATGAATATTGAAATAAGAGCTTGAATTAGTAGCAGGATTAAGGTCATTTTGATGGTGATCCTTCATCTGTGCCTCCACCACTTCAACCCTCCATCTCTCGATAGCAAGCTCACAAGAAAAGGCAAGCTTGGGAAGAACACAAAGTACTCCAAGGGACAAAGGGATGCAGACTCAAGTATAAGCTCCGACAACAATAGACTATAGTTTTCTTGCTCTTCAATTCCTCCCCTTTCAATGTATCCAAAGGGTTCCTTATATAGTGCTTCAATGGGGTAATGGAAGGTCAAATCCGAGCGATCTCAAGGCATATAGAAGGCCAAGAGACAAGTGACTCGGATCCACATCAAGGAAATCTCCAAAACTATTTGGCCTTTTGCACACATCCTGATGTATGCGGGTTTAAGGGTCATATCCGCGTATATACGCGAGAATGGGTTTAAAAGTCACGTATGGAAAATAATGCATGTTTTTAGGGATGATCTTGGAAACATCAAAGGTACAAAAATGGTCCATGGGGTCCAAAGATTTTGTAGACGGTTAGGGAAGTCCATAAAGGTGTGATCCACCATGTGTGGTAAAATCAACTGTAACAACATGCCTAAACAAGCTTACACGACCCACCAGAAGCCCTTTTTGATGCACAATTTCCATTCTATGCCCCGGGTAGGGATTCAATAGGTGTCCCTAAAATCCTGTAGGAGGTGGGATTCAACGTGCCATAGAATCATGACCATTTCTCAGATCGACGAACCGTTGGTTCCGTTGGATTCAAGACATTGGGATAGTGCTAGGGTGGCCCTCTAATCAAGTTCCATGGATAAGAGACCAATGTGTAGTGGAGAACCTATGTTTATATTTGTGCTTATTCCTGTAGGTTGTGAGTTGGGCATGGTACACATTGGTATTTTCAGTTTCCATTGTAAGTTTTCACCCCAACATCACTGTGCACTTTATTATTCATAATTGCTAATTTGTTACAAAGTCTTCTTTGTGCAAATCTTTTATTAGGCATTTATATCTTTCTATATTGCTTCCAATTTATCACCGAGTTTAAAGTGGTCACTTAGAGAAAACATATCAACTCTGAAATACAAAAGAAGAATGAATACATTGATAATTATGCCAACAAATTATTGATATATGCTTGAAAAAATAAAGATCTATTTGCTACTTTATTTCTGGAAGGCATTGTTTGAATGCTTAAGTTATAAAAACTGTTTATTTATGTTGTCTTTAGGCAATATTCCAGAGGTCTCCATGGCCTAAAAAGGAGTATCATTCATTTTCATTGATTTACAATGATAGATCACTAGATTTGGTATGACATCTTTTCGCTACAGGCAACATTTTCACATTTGTTGGAAACAGTTTCGAGGTTCTTTCCCAAGGAAAATATGTTTTTTATTGAAGAAATCCCATTTACAGCCATGACTTTTGGTGGTTTTGATCCTAATCACTTCAAGGGTAAACATCAATATGTTCTTGTTACTCAAAAGGGTTACTGGAAGGTATGTAATAGAATCATGTTAGTTTTCCAGGTTTAAGATTGACTATATTTAAGGATAAACACATGCATACCATGTTCTTTGTATGAGTCATAGTTGCTAGTAGGTATGTCATGGGATTAATATACTCTAATAAATCGATTTTGCTATTTCCTTCAGTTTGACATGGGAGACTTCCTCATTGATGATCAATCAATAGGTCAGCATACAGTCCATCTTATTCAATTGGGCACATGATTGCTTCTTAAGGAATCTTATGAAAATATTGATGGCATTTTATGAACATTTTGTTGCAGGTTTATGTGTTGGAGGTTGTGTTTCTATTGCAGATTTTGGAACTTCTTTGCTAGCTGGTCCATCAGTAAAGCATGCATACCTTTGATCTTTTGTAAATTTCTTGTATAAGTTAGTGGTGATTTCTAGGTCTGTGCACGATATGCTATTGCACAGGGGTGTGGCACATCTGATGCTTGTAAGCTATTGCACTGTGTGATCATTTTACTCTTTCAATGTGTGATTTCCATGCATGATGAATATTTAAAATTATATGCATCTACCATTAGAGGTGAAAATTTTGATTTCCATGTACGTTCTTAAAAAATAGCCCTTCCAGCTTAGCAAAAAACTCAGTAATATTCTATAGAATCAAACTGGCTCATTTTGAAAGAAGTTTTTCTTCAGAAAGAAAAGTATGCAGATCATATTTCCAATGAGATAACCAATGTAATCCCATGGAAATGGATATTGGAACATGGGAAACCAATACTTGAAAAGTTGTGTATGCCATTTAACTTGAAGGATAAATGAAGTAATATGAAGGAGAGTAATTAGTGAAGCATATACATACATGGATGAATTAATTATATCTATCTTGTTCCCAATCTTCCTCTTTGGAGGAAAACTGCTTGGAATCTCATGTGTAATCTCAACATATCCTTCTAAAATTATACTCAATTATACTAATACTTCCTTCATAGTGTCACATTTTTCAACATTATTGGATTTTATGCCCTCTAAGACTCTTATTTGCACCATTTCATAACACTCCTTGGTATCCTTTATTGCATTTATGAAGTTCTTTGTAAATAATAGAACTTCTCTCTGGCCCTTATCTTTAATTGACAACTAAATTTTTTTCTATCCTTTATAATGTCTCGAGTTCTTCTCAAGTGATTTATATCTCCATTGGGCATCCACAAACTACTTATATTTTACATTTTAGTCCTTCGATTGACTTGGACTTGACCATGCATTTTATTTATATGTTTGGAAAAATGATTCTATATCATCACTCATTTGGACATGCCGAGTGAAAATCTATCATATCTAAAACACTAATTAGATTATTTTGATGCATAAAATTCAATGATCACTTGTAATATCCCAAACTGATATTTTCCTGTTTATGTGTATACTGTAGATGGCTAATAGACTTACTCCTTAATCAAATAGGAAAGAAAACCCCCCAGCTTTGCATGCATGTAGTTGCATGCAAATATGTGCCCTAGAAAAATACTGAGATGCTATAAACTAGGAGAAATCAATGCATGTACATACCAGTATATAGATCAGCTGATGGTGAAGAGACTAGTCCTAGCATGCAAGGATTTTGCAGGAGGAATAAGGAGATACACCAAATCATCCTCCACAGATGAATGCGCCCTCCTCTCAAACTGTATAAGCTCCAGAATAATAAATAAGTTGTTGCTGGAAGCTCGGATGATGTACACTAGGGTTATAATACCCCTCTGATGATGATGGAAGCAGCATGCAAAAGTTGTGAACCCTGTAGGTAGGAAAAAAAATTGCTTCGTCTCTAATCACAGTGACATGGTGTGACGGTGAAACCCTATGGATGGATGAATAATCAACTTCCCGGAATAACTGCTGAATGTAACCTGATGATGAACTAGTGCTAAACCTAGATGATCCAACCTGATGATGAACTAGGGAAGGTAGATTTCAGTACCGAAATACACCAGTTAGCTGAGCATGCGTTCAACCCTAACTTAGCTTGTCGAGCTCTCCAATTCGACTCCACAAATCAATTATCACATAAGTAACCTCTCCATTCACTTTATCTTTCTTTTATAACTTTCAACTATCAAAATCATAACTTTTGACCTAATTAGGTCACTTTATCTTCTAATTTGCACTTGACTTGCATGCATGCGCAAACCCTAACTTTTGACCTAATTAGGTCACTTTATCTTCTAATTTGCAGTTGACTTGCATGCATGCACATGTAGACTTAATCAGGTGCATGCATCATTAAATGATTCCCGGATGTCATGCATGTAGGTGGTCTTTGGATCTAGTGGCCCTCTTCGACCCAATGGTGATATAATATTGATGCCGTATATCTTCTATATATGGCATCAGTCTTCGGCTGATTCCTTAACTGTCAATACCTGCTTGAACCTATATTAATCACATAGGTTAGCGGGTTGGTCCTCAAATTCCTAAGCAGAAGAGGACATTGCAATCCTCCCCGCTTGAATTTGCTTATTGTCAAGTAACTGTAAAGCTGAGTGCTATAATACCTGTTCTGCCTCCCAAGTAGCCTCCTTAATAGGTAGATCTTTCCACTGAACCATGTAATCTCTGATGATTATGTTCCTTAGTTTCCACTCTCGCACCTCTAGGATGTGCTCCAAAATCAAAACCAATTTCCCCTTTTCATCAAGGGGAGGCAACTCAGAAGATGTAACAATCTGTTGACCAACCACCTTATTGAGATTGGAGATATGAAATATGTTGTGAATCTTGCTCTCTGGGGGTAGTTATAGCTCATATGCTACCTCTCTGACCTTCCGAATTATCTTGTATGGACCATAGAAATGAGGTTGGATTTTTTCTACTCCTTTCTTTTTAAGAGATGACTGTCGGTAAGGCTGGAGGCGTAAATAAACGAAGTCTCCCACCTCAAAATTGCACTCAACTCTGTGCCTGTTTACATATATCTTCTGTTGATTCTGAGTAGCTTGTATGTTCTCCCTGAGTATCTTGAGGATATCTTGACCCTCCTGAATCCACTCCTTGGCCTTGGGGGCCCTGGTATTGCCAAATATCCGGTCTACAAAAGTGGAAGCATCATACCCATACAGGGATCGGGAAGGGGTCATCCTAATGGTCATAGGGTAGATGGTGTTGTAACAATGTTCACCCAAGTGTAACCATTTGATCCATGTCCTCTGCTGACCTGATACATAATTTCTCAAGTATCCCTCAATCCATTTATTAACAATATTTGTCTTCCCGTCACTCTGCGGATGATAACTTGTGCTCATGGCTAACTCAGTCCCCACTAATCAGAAAAGATCTTGCCAAAAGATTCCTGTGAATTTGTTGTCCTTGTCACTGACAATGGTCTTGGGTAACCCATAAAGTCTAAATACCTCTCTGAAAAATAGTTCTGCTACCTGTGCTCCTGAATAATCTGATGATATGGAAAAGAAGTGAGCAAACTTAGTCAATTTGTACACTACTACGTACAAGCAGTCTCTGCCTTGGACCTTGGGCAGTCCAGTAATGAAGTCCATAGAAATGCTCTCCCATTTATGCTCGGGAATAGGTAAGGGATGTAGTAAACCAGCCGGGTGGATGTGCTCTATTTTGTTTTGTTGGAACAAGATGCACTCCCTCACATGTTGTATCACATCTTTCTTGAGGCCCTTCCATGAGAACCTTTCTCTAATCTGTCTGCAGGTCTTGAGAAACCCCTGATGCCCTACTAATTGTGAATCGTGCGATGCCTGTAAGATTTTATTCTTGAGTGGAGACTCTGGAACCAAGAAGATTCTATTTTTGTAGTATATGATATCATCAATGACCCTGTACCTATAATCATGAATCCGTGCATCTAATAGCTCACAAGCAAACTTATCTTTGGAGTACTCAACCAAAATATGAGACCTCCAATCTGATGAGATACTCATAAGGGATAAAGTAGCTGGTCATCTAGAAAGTGCATCAGCCACTACATTGCTCTTCCCCTTTATGTACTCAATCTTGAAGTCATAAGCCTAAATTTTACTTACCCATTTCTGTTGTCTCTTGTTTAGCTCTTTCTGCTCTAGGAAGTATTTCAGGCTGTTGTGATTTGTCTTAACCTTGAACCTGGCACCTACTAAGTACTGCCTGAACTTGGTTAGCCCATGGAGGATAGCTAACATCTATTTGTCATATATCAAATAGTGGTGCTCATAGTATTTGAGCTTCCTGCTCTCAAATGCAATGGGGTGGTTGTTCTGCATCAAAACTGCCCCAATTCCCTCTCCTGAAGCATCACATTCTAACACAAAGGATTGAGAAAATTCTGGTAAAGGTAATACTGGGCATGAACTCATTACCTCCCTCATTTTCTCAAATATTTGTTGTGCTGCCTCTGACCAACTAAATGCTCCCTTCTTGGTAATAACTTTGAGGCGTGTAGTCATCTATGAGAGTCCACTGACATACCTCCCATAGTAGGTGCAAAGGCCCAAAAAGCCCCTCAATTCTGTCACATTTTTAGGTGTAGGCCAATCCAAAATTGCCCAAATATTCTCTAAGTGCACTTGGACCCCATTGGCCCCTATCACATGTCCTAAGTACAACATCTCCTGCATGCCGAACTCACACTTGGACATTTTGGCATATAGTGACTGCTCCTATAGAATACCAAGTACTTCATCAAGATGTCTCAAATGTTCTTCCCAACTCCGAATGTATATCAATATGTCTCAACCCTAATTTAGCTCGCCGAGCTCTCCAATTCGACTTTATAAATTAATTATCACATAAGTGACCTCTCCATTCACTTTATCTTTCTTTTATAACTTTCAACTGCAAAAACCCTAACTTTTGACCTAATTAGGTCACTTTATCTTCTAATTTGTAGTTGACTTGCATGCATGAGCAAACCCTAACTTTTGACCTAATTAGGTCACTTTATCTTCTAATTTGCAGTTGACTTGCATGCATGTCCATGGAGACTTAATCAGGTGCATGCATCATTAAATAATGCCCGGATGTCATGCATGCAGGTGGCCTTTGGATCTTGTAGCCCTCTTCGACCCAATGGTGATATAATATTGATGCCCTAGATCTTCTATATATGGCATCAGTCTTCGGCTGATTCCTTGACTGTCAGTACCCACTCGAACCTACAGGAATCACATAGGCTAGCGGTTTGGTCCTCAAATGCCTAAGCAGAAGAGGACATTACATCACCGGTAGAGTGTGTACTCTAGAATGAAAAGGATATATAGAATCATACCGTACTAATATCTCGTAAGAGTTGTCAGGTAAAGAATTGTAAATGAAAAGGATATAGATTATTTACATTTTTTATTTGAATAATCTCCACCATTATCTATGTGAATGATATTGATCCCCTTACCATATTGTTTCTCTGCAAGAGCTTTAAAATCTCGAAGACAAGAAAACACATCAGCTTTGTTTTTTAAGAAGTAGACCCCTGTGTATATAGAGATGTAATCAATGAAGGTTAGTACCAAGCCTGGAAATTGATGGCCTATAGAACATTTTTTCACTTTTTAGACGTATTTGACATATCTTAAAAAAAATTAAAACATCATAGATGACAGGCATATGAAAATTCAAACTGTAGATTTGACGTTTACTAGTTTATATCTCTCGTCGTAATTAATAATGGTTCTAGATGTAGGCTCTCAATTGTAGCCTTTATTAGTAATGCATTACATTGGAGTGACTCAATCCCATCCACTAAGATTGATGCCACATCTCCATGAACTTTCTCCAGAAGGATTCATTTATATCTACACGTTTATTGATATCAACGGGGGTTTACTTTACCTCAGTGTGGTGTTCGTTCAGATACAGTCGGTTTATAAAAGAAAACTTGTATATTGTGTGGTTCTCTTAATTCGAACCATAGATCTCAAGTTACAGCGTTCTTGTTCAGGTTAGCATTTCTCTGAGTTTCTGTTTTCTTTATGTATGATGATGTCTAAGGATGAAGGTATTTATGTATATGACCATTGTTCTTCTATTTTCGCATATAGAAATGGAACATTATATAGGGCTCTTGAAAGTGGCCATAGTAAGGGAACCAATCTAGTTGCTTTAGATTTTATGAATATCTTTGATCCTTATGTGGTGGTTAGACTGAGTAACCAAGTGCATGCCATTTCTCACTTTGTTTTTGCTTCAATTTTGAACATTTTGCATATTTTCATGGTGTAAAAGCTGGGCTGGATTGGGTTTGCAATTTTTCAATTCGATTTTGTACTTGTGTTTTGTTTTTTTAATTTTACTAATGGTGGAAAGGGAAAATAAAAAACACTAAGAATCTGGTCTGGGTTGTGGTTTGCACTTTAAATTCGATTATACACTGATTTATTTTAAATTTATTAACTAGGGAAAGGGGTAAAAAAAATCCGGGTTGGGGTTTGCAATTTAAATTTGATTTTACAGTGATTTATTTTAAATTTATTAACCAGGGAAAGGGGTAAAAACACCTAGAATGCCATTTATTTTAAGTTACAGTAGGGAAATAAGTAAAAAAATCTAAAATTCCATTTTTTAATTGCAGGCTACTTGCATCATGCTATTTTTTTCTCATCATGAGCACTACAATCCATGGGATTATTATTAAGGATGTTGGTTTGATTCTTGTCCTAGGGGCTATGATTTTGTCGATGGGTTATTGGTCAGGGATATGATTTTTTCCATGAATTTTGTTGTGGTTTCTCTCTTATAGACAATGGGTATGCCTTTAATAACTTGCTGGATACTTTGCTAGCTCCTTTAATAACTTGCGGGATATTGGGTAGATTTAAAATACCAAAGTCTATAGTAGCACTTACTGCTTACCCAATTAATTTAGTTGACAGTCATGAATTTAAAGTAAACATTATGTGAAAGGCTTGAAAAATCCAAGACTGTCATTAAATTTCCATTTGATAGGCATAATAGATTTGAATTTCTAGGCCTGGTTAGTACGTATATTTATTTATTCATAGATAGGTGAGGAAAGGGACTAGTAATGTCACCGGGCACAAAATCAAGAAGTGATGTGGCTCTCTTAGCATTTCCTTTCTCAAATCTCTCTTCAAGGTGCTTACCAAGAGTATATATTGGACAAACTCCATCTAAGAAGGATATAGGTGGCAACCCCACTATCCCGTCTTGTTTGATTAATGGATGCAATTAACGTAAGTTAATATGCCGAAACATATAATGCCATAACTTACTAACATCATTAGAATGCATTAACAAAGCTAAATTAGGAGTTTTAAGCAAAACTTTGAAAAAAACATATAATTTATTTTTGGGATCAACTTTTCTAAGTGAAATATTTCAATTTTTTTTTGTTAAATCTACCACCAGGCCTTTCTTTTCCTACGGTGTTCGGATGCTTCTATCAAACATCCGACACATGAAGGCGGCGCTCAACCAACGCCTTTTATTAAAATTTTGACGACATTGTCATGAATATGACACTTCAGCCTATCAGATGACTGACGCTTCAAGTGTCGGTAGGAGTCAAAAATCGGACACTTTCTGGATAGAAACACCGATGGCGTTGCCATGACTCTGACACTTCTTCCCGTCGGAAGGCCGACCCTTCAAGTGTCGGTAGGCATCGTATTTCTAATAGTTTGTGCAAGTTTTGATTGACACTTTCAAATAGAAAACTATTGAATAGGCGACACCATGGTGTGTCGGATATTCAACCCACTTTGGTAGCATGTCGAATATCCGACGTTATGCCACCGACGACAAAAAAAAGTGTATTTGTCGAAGATGCAATAGAGAAATGTCCAATTTCTGACATGCAAGGTGTTGGATCTTGGGTTGAAATTTAGTTGTGACTTATTGAAAATTAAAAATTCAAGAGGACAAGGTATTTAATTTTCTTCTACTTGTTCCAACGAAAATGTGCCATTAAACTGGTAATTCATTCATAATAGTTTAACTTCAAAATAAACACACACTTACAGAAGATGTGCAGTTGCATTCCAAACATTCCCCATCTACAAACATATACTAATTATCACTCTAATACTATTCATATCTACTCCTTACATGACAAAGGTTTCGTTCTTCTATGACCTTTACTGATTACATCAACATACATATTCTCCTTGCAGCAAATTTTTCAGTTCTCGATACAGGCAGACAAGATTGTGGAAAAATTGGAGGCTAAAGACTAAGATATAATTTAACTTATTGTAGCCCGATCCTTTATGATAAATGATGTCTTAAGGATGCTCGTTACCAGTCCTTTCATTTTGGGGATGGTTGAGGGCATCTACAAAAATGCAGGGGATGCCTCCTTGTGGATAATTGTTTTAAACTCAATGCTAATGTTTTGTCCAAAATTACAAAACTTGTCTCGAAGACTGATTACTAAATATAATTTCAACTCATTAAGTTATTATAGACTGACCCTTTATGATAAATGATGGCTTAATGATTCCCATGACTAGTCCTTTCATTTTGGGGATGGTAGAGCGAATCCACGAAAATGCATGGACTGCCACCCTGTGGATAATTGTTTTAAACTCAATGCCTAATGTATTGTCCAAAATTACAAAACTTGTCTTGGTGAAAAACTTGAGGCTGAATATTTAGAGTTGGACTTGGAATTTGGAAAATCTTGGGACATTGAATTCAAACACATTCACAGACATGTCATTATTGCAAAGAACCATTCTTTTACTTTAGCTTGTGTTGTGGACTTATTATTGTTATAAAGTTGCCCTTTAATTTAGCATGTGTTATTGAGTTATTTTTTTTATATAACTTCTTTCATAAGTTGCTTGAATTTGATAGGTCTTGGATATTTATTTAGTGTCGGTGGTTGTTAAGCTTTATGTAAGCCTAAGGAATATGTGTGCAACATTTTTTATGATGTTGCACTGGAGATTTAAATGTATAACAAAATTTATTTTCCCTAATTATTGTATATCATCCTCATCCTTTATAATTGGTGGAAATTTCCATATATTATCATGTGGCATACATCCTCTTTCAGTGTTTTCAAAATGCCATTGTTATGTTGTCTGCAAAATGTCACTAATAAAAGTATATTAACTTGCAAAATTATATCCACACAGCTTTGTGCAAGCCATGCTAACATTGGTATATTCTTTGTTCCATCCACTACATTTAATGACATTGTAGGTCAAAGTTGATCTCATCAATTTGCTTGGATTGGATACTATTTACAACTGAACTATTATGAATTGTGGATTTGTTGTTACTATTTTTGCATCACAAAGTATGTAAATTGTTTCTTTTTTGTTATTTATGGTTGGATTCAAAATAATTTGTTTTTATTTCTATTTGAAGAAAATTTAAGTTCCATGTTTTTAATGGCTTAACTATGCAAATCATTTAATATTCAAGTTTGATGCCATAATTTAGGGAAAAGTATGCTATATGAACTCAAGCTAGATAATCTCATAGTTAGTATACTTTGATGATGGATGCACAATATTTACAGATAATAAGAGATGTATGCATTCCTCATAATTTTGATGTATCAAGTAAAACACACTACACATTTGAAGGTTGTGGCTTTTGCATATTTATGGCGCAATCTGAAGTAGAAAATGTTGTTACTGACAACATACAACCCTTTCCTACTGCAAATTCTTTAAAATCACAATCCTAGAAGAGCATTCTCACTCGCATTTGGAATGGATTTTTTAGGAGTAAAAATGAGAATTTCAATAAAATATTGGAACACCTTTCCAAAGAATAAGCTTATGTTCATGTTAGGGCAAAGAGGCGATTTGAAACTTGGCAAAAAATTCCTCGAGCTCTTATAATTTACCCTGTCATCTTCGAGGTGTGCCCATATTTTGAAAGTCTTTAGACTAAATAATACTATGTTTATAGACATTTTCTTAATAGCAAATGTGTTTCTCATTTTTATTTGAATAGTAATTTCACTAGCCTATTTTTATTTTTATATGTTCTGGTTCATCTTTTGGAAGAATATACGTTACATATAATATATAAATTTCTAGGATCAAAAGAAACTCTTACACTCTCTATATAAATCTAGCTATTGAAAAAGGAAGGTCTGCATTCCTGCAGTTTCAGACATTTACATAAACATAGACCCAAATTTTACCATCTTCTCTACCCTTCTTACCAGAATCCCAGTCTATTTTTCATCACCCGGTCGTAGAGTCACAACTCCTTCCTTCCCTAAAATGTCATGTCAATACCAGCCTCACTATGCCTCTATTGATCCTCACTACTTGGTCTCGATCCATCCACCAATTTAATGAATTCATACTACTTGTTCCTTTCTTACAGTCCTAATTCCATGCATCGTGGTGTTGAATTTTAATTCTAAAATAACTTAAATTTTGGTGCATCATATGAAAAAAAATAACGATTCCTTAATTGATATTTTATTGCGTCAATATTTAGTTCTATAGTAGGGTTAACTAGAAAAAATTCTACAGTGTATGTCATACCAACATGGAGGGTATGAGATGATAACTTTATTAGTTTAAACCTTAAATAAATACACGATATCTATTTTTCACGAGAAATATTTGTTCCAAAAGGATTGTGGTAATCAAGGTTACCAGGAACATGGTTAGAAGACTCATTTCTCATTTTTTTTTGTTTCTTGTTCATGTTCTTGTTTTGACACTACATTACTACAACTTCAATCAACTTTATATGCATAATATACACTAGGGGGATGGGATTGAATTTTCTCATCCCTGAAACCATCTAACCCTATTTCTTGTTCTATTCTTGTTACCCTTATCATTTACCATATGTGGTAACATAGATACTAGCCATGCATGTGTTGCCCCAATATTTCTAATGAAAACTATATAAATATGCCTTTCAATTTGTTCTATTATTCAACACTCTCTTTCGTAGGCTACTGGTATCATATTCACGAGGTATTGAAGATATAGGTCTAAAGGAAAATGATGGTTTTCCTCCATTTTTGCACCAAGGGTAACCCCGAAGGTGCTAACCACATTGAGGATGCTTAAGAAGATCCGCAAGTGGTGGCTTCTCTTGAAGGATTCATTCTGGGAGTAGCAGTGGCAGCAGAGACCTTGATGATAACTGTGTTCTTTATCTCAACAGTTAGCCAAAGTGGCTAAGTCGTAGTGTAGCAGGGAGGCTAACTTCGGCAGGTCAAGTGGTAGCTTGACATGGTGGATTGGCAGAGGAGATCGGTAGCAGCATTGGATGCAGTGCTGGAATGACAAAGTGAGCTACAACAAGCTGCATTAGACGAGATAGTATGCAAATTGTGGATGAGGCTTGGCAGTCTTAGCAAGGAGCAGACGTGCAGACATGACAGTGACAACTAGATGTTGAATTCGGTTGTATCTTGTGAGGGTAATTGGGTTTGGCTAGCTCCCAGATGAGTTGCCAGTTTGTGGCACCCTCCATTGTTGTAACAAGTCTTATCATATTATTATACATGGTTATTAGGCGCCATCAGGTTCAGGGCAGGCCTCCCACACACATTTATCTCTTTGTTGTATTTGGGTTACTTGTACTGTAGGATGTGCATTGTTGTGAAAATAGCTAAGTCTAGAGATGAATGTTATGAGAAGTATTTCTGTAGGTTTTTGGGTTAGGCATAGTCTGCTAGAGTGTGCTTAGGCTGGCCACGCCCCTGAGACACTTCCAGGCGATGCCGCACACCACAATGGACCCAAGAAAAAGGTGTCACGGTTGTGGCTGTGACAAGTGGTATCAGAGCATATCTGGAGAAGGTTTTTCTCTCCACCACTACTTGGAAAGCAGGTAGTATCAGAGCTGATCAGAGCTGAAGACTTAGATGGAGTTCTTGGTTTTCCGTAGCAAAGAAGGTCGTCACCACTTACGGAAAAGGTGGCTTTGCATATTTGCAGTTGGACAAAGAGATGGTGGTCTTGGAGTCATTTTTATAGTTGACTTGGCTCTTCACAGATATTGAGGACATGTGGTCTTGAGATGGTTTTGTGGTGGAGGTGCTTTCATTGCAACAGGGTGATGGCATAGTGATGATGTGTGTTATGCGTGCTACATTTTGCTGGAACATTGATGGGTGTGCTATGCATGCAGAAGGTTGTTGGTAGACAACAACATTTCAATAGAAATTTGGCTAAGTCAGGTGTCTTGGATTGAACCTTCGAAAGTGTCAAGAAGAGACAGATGGTGCAGCTAGAGGAAGGGTGTTGCAGAACAGAAGGCAAGGTGATTTCTAGTTTGGTGTAGTGAAGCATCATGACTTGGTTGCAGGTGATGAGCGGTCTTGGGTTGTGCTCAGCAATGCGCCCAAGCAGTGCACTCAGAGGTGTCCCAGACAACGTGCTCAGTAGGAAGAAGGTGGTGCACTCAGAAGTGCGGTCAATAGGGGATGACCCAGGCAGTGTGCTCAGTGGTGCATTCAGCAGTGTGCTTAGCAAGTGCGTCAAGTTAGTACATTTAGAAATATGTTCCACAGAGTGTACAGGGAGGTGTGCTCAACAAGCTAAGTGTTTCTTGGCCAAGTTAGCAGGTCCTAGATGTGGAGGATGTGGGAGCTTGGGGCAGGAAGCCTTAGGCAAGTTTCAGGTGAAGTGTTCAACTTTTCCCTACGTTCAACAAGGTTGCAGAGAGGGATGAAGGGTATAGGTTTTGCGGACCAAGCTTGCAGTTCATCTCATAGAGGATGGATTGGTTAGGAGTCATGACCCAACCAGATCTTTTGTGGGGGTTAACATGGACATATGCATGAAGAGGTGGTAGCACTAAAATGATTTGGTTGATGCGAGGGCTTGGACAGGTTGCGGTAGGTTGTGGTGGTTGCGACCACATCATGAACAATGTTTTTTCTTGATGGCATTGCTGAGGACGACAATAGTTTAAGTGGGGGAGAATGTTATGGTCACGTCGGTAGAGATGGTGGGGTTCCTCGCCATATGGGTGAAAAGTGTGTTGGACTAAATGGAGGTGGGCACTTGACCAAGAAAATAACTAAGTGTTGGACTTTGCGGCTGTTAAGGGCACCATTTGGCAACTTGGTGGGTTATTGGGTGGGGGCGTCGGTTAAATGGCGCCAATGTTGGCTAAGTTCGCTAAAGAGAGCTAAGTGCGCTAAGTGGGCCAATAAGAGAGCTAAGTGCGCTATGTGGGAGCTAAGTGTGCTAAGTGGGCCAACAAGTTTGTTAAGTGTGCTAACATCGCTAAGTGGGCCAACGAAAAAAGGGGCCACATGAGGAAGCAACTAAGGCTATAAAATGGCAAACAAAAGTGCCAAAAGACATTAAGTGGAAAGTGGCTAGGGAGAGTCATTTTGGAGTTGTGCTCTGTTAGAGGAGGCATTTTATGCTCAAGAGAGGTGCATTCATCGGAGTGCATGCTGGGAGCCGGAGTTCACGTTGGGATCCGGAGTGCTCGCCATAAGCGTTTGTCAGAGTATCCATAGAGCACTCAACATGAGCGCCTATCTGGAGCGCCCATATAGAGTGATCAACCAGAGCACTCAACAGGAGCACCCATTTGGAGCGCTCAACAGGAGCACCCATCTGGAGCGCTCAATAAGAGCGCCCATCAGGAGTGCTCATATAGAGTGCTAAGGAGCACCCATTTGTAGCATCTCAGAGCGCTCAACAGGAGCGCCCATTTAGTGCCCAGAAAGGAGAGCGTTGGGAAGGTTTAGCGCTCAACGGGAGTGCTTAGTTCAGCACCTGGCAAAGAACAACGTTCGAAACTTTAGCACTTGGGAAGGAGGTGTGCTCGGCATTAGCACTTAACTTCAACGCTCGTTTCGGTGCTCAACAAAGGTTTTTCCAGAAGTGCTTTTGAAGTGCATTTTGATCAATGGGTTCAACAAATAGCCTTGAGAGCTAAGGCGATAGTTTGGCAAGGTTTTTGGCAGAATCATCAAAGGTTCTCTCAAAGAGGGGAGTTCCGTAGGAAGATGCATACGAAGTGCGCTTTCGATAAGTGCTGACAGGAGGCACTTGAGGTGCATTTTCGGCAAGTGTTAATGGAAGGCCCAACAAGGGTGCATATTGGCAAGAGGTGACAGAGTTCCCAGGAGAGGTGCATTTCCGTCACATGCTAACGGGGTGCTTGGCTAGGTGCATTTCGGCAAGTGCTGATAGAGAGCTCAACAACTACATTTTGGCAGGTATTGATGGAACGTTTGGAAAGGTGCATTTCATCAAGTTTTAACGGGCGATCAGATTTGCATCTGGGGGTGTGTTCTGAGAACCACTCCAAACTAGTGTGCCCAAAATGGCACCTTCCAGTGATCATTCGTGAAGGGTTTCTCAATGATGCGTTCAGAAGTGCATCCGCAAGGAGGTAGTCTGTTGGGAATTTCCAGATGGGACGGTGATGGAAATTTCAGATGGATGGAGCAGAGACTTATGATAGATTCTTTGGGGTGTTTGGAAAAATGCCTAAGTCAGACAGGTGCTAGCCGCATTGAGGATGCTTAAGAAGATCCGCAAGTGGTGGCAGCTCTTGGCAGAATCATTTTGGGAGTAGCAGTGGTAGTAGAGACCTTGATGATAGGTGTGTTCTGCATCTCAGCAGTAAGCCAAAGTGGCTAAGTTGTAGTGCAGTAGGGAGTCTGACTTCGGCAGGTCAAGTGGTAGCTTGGCATGGTGGCTCGGCAGAGGAGTTCGGTAGCGGCATTGGATGCAGCGCCGAAATGAGGAAGTGAGCTACATAATGTTGCATTAGAAAAGATAGTATGCAGCTTGTGGATGAGGCTTGGAAGTCTTAGCAAGGAGCGAACATGCAGACATGACGGTGATAGCTAGATGTTGGATTCAGTTGTATCTTGTGAGCATAGCCGGTTTTGGCTAGCTCTCGAATGAGTTTCTAGTTTGTGGAACACTCCATTATTGTAATAAGTCTTATCATATTATTATACATGGGTATTAGGCACCATCAGGTTTAGGGCATGCCGCCCACACACATTTATCTCTTTGTTGTATTTGGATTGCTTGCCCTGTAGGATGTGCATTGCTGTGAAAATAGCTAAGTCTGGAGATGAATGTTATGAGAAGTATTTTAGCAGGTTTTTGGGTTAGGCGTAGTCTGCTGGAGTGCACTCAGGCTAGCCACAGCCTTGAGATGCTTCTAGGTGGTGCCACACACCACAATGGACCCAAGAAAATCTGAATCAAAAAATTACAACATTACATCCTCACGTCAACTCAGCGCCACTATACTTAGACAACTATTGGAAAATAGGGAAAATCAAAGGCATCAAGCCTATTACCTATTATGACCAATAGCATGCAGATGCTTCTATGTACATATTCTTCTCTACACCAACATGTAAATGCTTGACAACACAACAAACATAATAAGCATGCACACTTCTAAACTATCCTTTACCATTAAGAGAGAATATGCTCACGGGATTATCATTCTTTGGAACTCCCCTAAGGGAGTCATGCCCATTCTAGTTCTAATACCATATAAAAACATTGAGATAGAGAGAATAGAATGAAAGTAAACTTGTTTCATATTATTCATCAAATTACTAAATTTGTAGAAAGTCATAGCTCAAAATTTTTCTACCCTTCTTCCTTCTTCCTATTCTCCTTATTTCTTTTCTCCCTCTCTTCTTCCTTCTTCCTATTCTCCTTATTTCTTTTCTCCCTCTCTTCTTCCTTCTTCTTCTCCTCTATATATTCAGTCTCTCTTTTTCCTGCATGCAACTCCTTTTAGAAATTTTCATGGATCCTCCTTCTCACCAGTCATACTACTATCATGTGAATTCCTCTTCTCTATTTTCATATTCTCTCGTGGATTCTTCCTTTTCTTCATGTAGACTTTCTTCACATTCTTTCACAACTTACTTTCCTCTCCTCTACACATGGTCTCTATCCTTCTACAAATACCTTATCTCTATTGTACTCTTCCCTCTTTTCCCTCTTCATTTCATGCCACCCATATCTCTTTCCCATGATTTCCTCTTATAATCCATGCCATCCCAAAAATAAGACTACCTTTCCTCTTCACATAGTCCCTCTCTTCTTTTCTCATCCTATCTTGAATAAACCAAAATCCCATAATTTTGAATAGGTTTCACAAAGTATTTAATGGTGCATTAATGATTTTAGATGAGAGAAAACAACCTATCTGACCTAACTCCATATCCTTGAATCAATTTTCCTTCCATCACCTTCGATTGCTGGCATGGTTGGTCATTTAAATATGTACACAACACTAGGCTCAATTTGAATCATCAAATGGATGAATCAGATCCAATAATAAACAAACATTTTAGAGGAAAGGTGTCCTTGAATTCGAGGCTACACCAAGATATGAAAAGAGGTGAGTCATCTAATCATGAAGGATCAAAACTACGAATGGAAGGAATTTCAGAGGGAAAGGTATGTTGACTTTGGTCCTTCCCCAAGAGTCCCTAAATGGTGTGAATGCTCTTGCATTAGCCTCTCTAAGTAACAAAAAAAAACATAGTCTCATCCTATAATCAAAACCTTACTTGAGTTTTTTCCTCTTTCATTGTCACCATACTTTATACCATGTGTATGATGGATTCTTCATTTTCACGAAGGCCCTCTTTTTATCTTCTACAACCTTAATCGTTGTCTTGGTAACTCTCATGGATTCCTTATTCATTTATTCATTTTTTGTGGCTATGGAAACTTCATCATCATCGCCACCATATTCTATACGTTCTCTAAGTCCATACCCACCAATATGGGAATTCTTTCCATTACCGACTTCTTCATCAAAGTAACTTTCTTTGTATGTGTTTGCAACTCTTGAGAATTTCTCAAGCGTAAAATTGCCATATTTTGATTCCTTAATGGTGTTTCTCCTCTACAATCTTGACATTCCTTCACAATATCATGCATCCATATCTTCATCTCTAATGGTCTTACTGTTGCTATCAACATCATCATTTTCAAGATCAATTTCTTCAACTTTTTCTTTACCTATGGGATGCATTTAACTACATTGTGGCTATCACTGAGATCCTTATTAAAAACTTCATCAACATAAATTTCATCCTCAAGATTCTCCATGTATGTTGCTTCAAAGTTCAAATAACATGCATTGCCTCTTCTCTTTATTTTGCATTTTTTTCTTGATAATTTAAACACTTCATTAGAGGGCTCTTCCTCATCTTTTATATTCTTACTGTTGTTTTTTGCACATGTACAAGCACAAACAATTCAAGGGTTAATAAAATACAATTCTCTTTCATGTTCTCCTCGTCAACTTCTCTTATAGCTTGAACTATTGCACATGCAACTTCAATAGTTTCATTTTCATTTTCTATGTCTTTTACTATTATCCATCTGAATGGCACCTCTCCGTCCGAGTGCCAACATCCGTCATGTTGGCACACAAAAGGACACCTATGGATTGAGGTTTTACCATAAAAATATAGATTGGATTATTATATAATAAATTCTTCCTCTATCAGCTAGTTACTTTGCCATTTTTCTATGTTAAGTTGTATTCGCGACTCTCTATATATACAACTCGCGCATCATTCACGAGTGTCTGTTGGAGCAAGTCGCGAATGGATGTATTCGCGGGTTGCTCTTATAGCAAGTCATGAATCATTCATGGGTTGTCCTTATACATACCCAAAAATATGTCCCTTAACATTTAAAAATAAAAACACGCGATGATTTGAGATTAGTTAAGCCATTTACCTTAATCCTCTTAACTGTCTCAACCTCCTCAACCTTTGAAACTGCCTTATTTCCTCCATATAAATATAGGCCTTGGGGAGGGTGTTTGATATATAGACTGGGAGAGCAAAGTTATGCTGGTGGATTGTATACAGAATTCTTTGGAGCAGTGGAACTCAGAATCCTTTGGCTACAAAGGAGTCCTTGTCTCAGGCGTTGGGTTGTAATCTTAACTCTTTCCCTTATTGATAATAAAGAGAATCCTTCTTCCATATGTGTTTCATGTATCTTGGTTTGATAAATTTTTGTGTTTCTGCATCTTATATGTGATTTATCTAACCTGCTTATATATATATGAATCATCTTGTATCTGGAAGATTGTTTCTTGACAGGTGAAAGAGGAGCAACCTTGAAGACTTTGGAGGTGAAGCAGAGCGGAAGAGGACTAGCAAGGATCGAACTTCGTTAATTGAGTAAGTATTTCTAATCCTCCTATTTCCTTTACTGCACTTTAGATTCAATTGTCTAGAATTTGATTGAGTATGTTGGTAACCCCAGACCTATGGTTATTAGGTCTATAATCCTGTACAACAGAACTGGCGACTCTGCTGGGGAGAGCCTTGCCTGTTTGGGGTTTCTCTTGATTTCTTTCAGTATTTTGCATTGTTTTAGGTCCTTCTTGCCACTTATTCATCCCTTTTGGTTGTTCTTTATCTATGTGGTAAGCCCTTTTATAGCATTAGGGTTTGCTCTTTGCTCTTTCCCCCACCTCCTTTGCTTGGTATGATTTTTGGCTTATGTTTTTGGTCAGACTCTGTTAGTGACCTTTGTTTGATTTCATAATATTGTTGGTGTTGGTTTCCTTCTTCTTTTGTTGGTTAACTTCACCATGCCAAACAATTTGACTTCTCTCTTATGCAAGCCTTCCTTCCAAGTAGGGTTTATACTGACTTTAGGGCATTTCTAGAGTTTGTTTGGTGGTTGTATAGCAAAGTTCCTTTTTCTTTTGTTCTTCTTATCTGCATACTTTTGTTTGTAGGTAGTTTTTCTTTTGCATTTATAAAAGAAAATTAAAAAGAACCTATACTTGTTTTTTGCTGCTTGCCCTCCCCCCCCCACCTCTTTCTTTGGATTGACCTTGTTGGACAAGGTACTGAGCAGCCTTTGTTTGTAGGTTTAGATTGATACTTGGGACTTCTTGACCTTTGTTTATGTCAGTCTTTTTGCTCAGTCTCTTCATTCCAAAGTTGTTGGCTTGTTTACCTTTGTAAGCCTTCTTTTTAAGAGAGGTTGATATCCAACTTTAGGGAAACCTAGGGTTTGTTTGTGGGGTGTAGAGTAGTTGTCTATTTTCTTTGCTTTCATTACTTGCTTGCATTAGTTGATAGGCTGATTTTTCTTTTGCATTTATAAAAGAAAAAGACAAAAACACATGTTTGCTTTATATGCATGTAGATTAGTTTTTTAGTCTAGATTACATGGCATATCATTGTTTTTGAAAAAATATAAAAAGAGTTTGTTCTTTTGTGGCTTTCAAGTTTTCTATTTGAAAAATAAAGAGAATAGTTTTTGCTTTTTGCATTTCATATCTCTTTGCTTAGTCATTTTTTTCAACTTTGAGTGAAAACACCACATAAGTTTCATGCCATAAGTTTTATTTTACAGGTTCATACAACAACTAGCTCAGGCTAGACTTGTGGATTAGGGAGTTTTAACTCTCCACAAGTGTTAAAATTTCAGATGTAGTTGGCCAATCACTAGGTAAATCCTTGACTTTATCGACTGTATCTGGGAAGCTCCTCTCAAATGGGAGTTAAGCACGAGGCCGCGTGGAGGCTTGGACAGAGGAGATAACCCTCTGAATCCTTGTCAAAATGTAACTCAGGATTTTTACGCATCTGGGGATTCTGTCCTAGACTGAGTTTCGGGCTCAGCTACCCTGCCCATGTGTACGAGTCTAGCTTGCGACTGTCCCCCGAGATTATTGGTATAGCCAAGGTAGCCTTTAGTCTCTTGACATCTAGGGTTCATACACAGGTACACCGAAAGGTTATTTCTAGTTGACCTTGGACAGGCTTGGAAGGTAACCCCGGTAGACAGTGTGGGAGGGCAGTGGGTGATTCCTCCGCTTGTGCCTAAGAACATATATAGGGACCCCAAGTAACTGTCTATCAGCTTTCTTCTGGAAAGTATATCTTATACCTGTTTGTCTGTTTGGATTTAGGAATTTTTAGTGAGTGTTGTGTGGTTTGTCTGTACTTAGTGTGCCTTTAGGTGTGTTCTTTGTAATTTTGGTTTCCTATCAACCTCAGACTTTGTCTCCTAGTTTGAAACTATGGCTAGCACCCCTTTGAACACCAACCAAGAGATCCCCATGCTGGGAACTCCTTGTACTATTCCTCTCATGGGGAATGTTGGTGTTCCTTTGATGGCCACCATGAATCTATCTGGATTCACCTTAGGGCTATCGGTGTGGTTGTTTTCCACTCTAATCGTCCTAAATGCTCCTGATGCTTCTCAAGTAAGCTCCTTATATCAAGGGCATCAAAACACTATTTCCCCTTCACCTGTAGTTGATTCTCCTCCTCCTTCTACCTCATGTGGTGAAAGTACTGATACTAGTAACCGACAGTCTAAAAGGAGTAAAAGAAGGAGGAATAGGAAGAAGGCACTTAAGCAAGGGGGCACCTGTTCAACCTCTGCAAGTCAAGTTGAACCTCACCACCCAACCTCTGTAGTTCATGCTGGGGGAACATATCCAATCTTTGCAAGCCATGTTGGATTTAAGCACTCAACCTCTGCAAGTCAAGTTGATCCTCACCACCCAGCCTCTGTTGATCATACTGGTGGGATCCTTCCAACCTTTCTAGGTCCTGTCACATCTAGTCACTCTGTCTCTGTTGTTCATACTGAGGGCACCCGTTCAACCTCTGGTGTTCAAGTTGAACATCCCCATCCAACCTCTGTTGTTCATGTTGGATCCATCCACCCAGCCTCTGTGGTTCATGTTGGGGGCACACACTCAACTGCTGTAAAGCATATTGATCCTAACCATTCAACCTCTGTTGTTCATGTTGATGGTGCCTGTTCAACCTTTGCAAGCCATGTTGGATCTAGTCTCTCAGCCTCTGCAAGTCATGCTGGGGGTAGTCTCTCAGCCTCTGTGGTTCATGCTGCAGACAATTCGTCAGCCACTGCGAGTCATGTTGACACTGTTGAAAATACTACCTGTTCAAAACACAAGCCCAAGTTTCTTTGTAAGCTTTGTGAGGGAGACCACCTTACTTATAAATTCCCTTCTATCGTGGAGGTGCAAAGAGTTTGGATTCATGGTCATCCTATTTTTGAACATTCTGAAGTCTCTCAACAACCAGCCTCTCTTAGTGAGGTTGGACGCAGTTACCCAGCCTCTGTAGTTCATGCTGGGGGAAAACTCTCATCCTTTGCAGGTCATGTTGAGAGCAAACAGTCAGCCACTGCTAGTCATGTTGACACCGTTGAGAAAACTGGTCAGTCGAAGTGCAAACTTAAGTTCCCTTGTATGTTATGCGAGGGAGATCATCTTACTCATCTATGCCCTGCTATTGCAAAGGTGTGAAGAGTGTGGTCCAAGACTCAAGAATTTCCTTCTCCTGAACAACCTATAGTTTCTCAACAACCTATTCAACCTTTGGTTGATCAAGTGGTCGAACATATCTTAGATTTGGTCAATCCCACTCTTCTTTCAGAGAGTGATCCTGATGTGATTGAACTAATGTCATCTTTGGTCAATCCCACTCTCCCTTCAGAGAGTGACTTTCACGAAGCGGTTGAATCGATCCCAGTATCGATCAATCCCACTCTTCCTTTGGAGAGTGAAGTGTCTGCTAGTCACATTTTCTTCACTGCCAGTTCAGAACTTACTGAACAAGGGGGCACTGAACTTGTTTCAGATCAACCCCCACCAAGCTCTCAGATTGCTTCCTTTGATTGGGATAGCCTAGTTGAGGCGCGCCTTCCTTCTAATGAACCTTTCCAAATAAAGGTCAAAGTTGAACCTTATACGATTGCTCGTTGTATTGTTGATGAAGGAGCCTCATTTAGTATTTTGTCTGCTCGTGCTTGGTGAGGCATGGGATCTCCCAGCCTTGTGTCGGTTGCTAGTCGGTTACTAGCGTTTGATAGAAGAACTTGTATAGCCTTGGGAATTCTTGCTCAAAAACCCATTAATTTGGGTGGGAAGACTGTCTTAGTTGACTTCATGGTGATATAAGACCCCTTGGAATTTAATATGCTCCTTGGACATGATTATGTCTATGCCATGCAAGCTGTGGTGTCAACATTCTTTCATGTGATGTACTTTAATCATGGCAAAGAAATTGTCACTATCAATCAGTTGGATTTTATTGATCCATCTCCTGACCCAACTAGAGACCAGGTCTTTCCTTTATTGGTTCCCAGTGTTTCTGTAGACACTACCCCACCACAGGTGAACTATGTGGCCTCTTGTCCTTTGCGTTCAATTGCTACTGAGAAGCAGCCTCTATCTTCATGCTTACCTTCTCGGGACTTGGTCCCCGCAGTTGATCAGGTGAGTCATCATATACAGACTGTAGAGCTTTCCCTCCACTCTGTTAATCCATTTGAAATTTTAGACATGTGTCCTATCTCGGATGATCTCCTTCCTTTGGATGAAGTCTTCCTAGAGTATTTGATATAGTCTGACCTTCTTTTGGATGTTGGTTCAATTGTGACTAAGTCTAACCCTGATTTTCCTAGTAAGTCTGACCTTTTTTCTTATGTTGGTCTTGTTGAGTCTTTTACCTCTTCCTTCGAACAGCAAGTTAGTGATCTTGATGAGTTTGATTTTTCTTATGAATTTTTCAACTCCTGCGATATTGAGTTTGTTCCTACAGAATCTATCTCCCTTGTTGATTTTTGCTCTCCTTCCGAGGTTGATCTTACTGATTATAAACCCTCGAGCCTTGGTTCTATAGGAACTTCTTCAGTTGATTCTTCCTTGACTTTACCTTTTATAGAAGATAGCAAAGTCACATGTGTTTCTGCCAAAGTGACCTGCATCAGATCTTTTCTTCTGAGTATGATCCTGATGTTGTTGTTTCTTGGAGGCAGGATTTGTAGTTGGATTCACAACTGTTTATTGGCCTCACCTTGTTGTTCAAGCTATAATTGCATTTGCATGTGCCCTTCTCACGCTTACGAGCCTGATGCCGGCTTCCACGCTTTTAGCTCGTTGTATAAGCCCTCATCTTTGTTCTCATCGTCGCTAAGCCTTGTATCATTTTGCCTTTGCAACTTGACACCCTTTACCTTGAGGAGACGTTCCTCGAGTGTCCTTATCTTGCTCACTTTCCTTGCATTATGCATAGGTTTGTTCCTTGCACTTGGAACTAGTTTCGCATGTCTATGACACTCGTCTCCTCGCATTTAGAGCATTATTTCTGCTCTCCTTCAAGCTCGTTAAAAACAGTAAGGAGGCCGCGAGTTGAATTTTCCGGACTTGTTAAAACTTCATAGAAAAGATTATGAGTTTCTTTAGGCCCAAGTCTGACTCCTCAAAATAGACTTGATTGCCGAGTAAACTTGTCTGTTCAGGCTCGTTAATAATATGTGAATGGGCATCCACATTGGTGGTAGGTTATCTCTTTCTCGGACCATGTCAGATAATACGAGAAAGGATCCCTCTCTTTTCTTTTGAATTGAGAAGAGTATTCTCAGGCATAGGTTTATCTCTTTTCCAGACCTGAGGGACTAAAATTATGGAAAAGGAACCCCTGGTATGAGCTTAGTTTTCTCTTTTTCATGCTCTGGACCAAAACATGAAAAAGATTTCGAGTGTACTTTATGTCTTTGTCATGCTCGTTAAACCCTAAAGAACAAAGCATCGAGTTTATTGTTGTAAGCTCCATTTCTCGTAATCAAATGGATCTTTCCGAGTGATCTTGCCTTCCTTCACACTCGTAAAACTCAGGCTATCTGCTGCTTTTGAAGGAGCATTGGGTAGGTGGTAATTTAACCCTTTTCAAACCTTCCTGACTAAGTACGAAAAAGGTGCGCCTTTTCTTCTTCGGAAGTTAAGAGAGTTCTTCTTTGGTATGTTTTATACTTTTTCCGCCTCAGGAGACTAAATTGTACGAAAAAGGACCCCCTGGAGTCTTCTTTGGAGTTTTCAGACTCTCTAAACTATGAAAACACTGTCGAGCATGTACTAGTTCAGGCTCGTAAAATCCACGAATCAATGCTTTATCAAGCATTATTCTTTCTTTTTATTCGAGCTTGCCAAAAATGAAGATGGTCCCGAGTTTACTTTCCTGGACTTGTTAAAATTTAACAGGGAAGGTAAGGAAGAAGTTTTCTCTTGTTTTTAGTAATGGCAACATGTCATCCTTGACCATAGCACTCTTTGCTTTCCAATATCCATGTTTCAGTGTCCACTTGTGTTCAGCCATCACTTTTAGTTTCTTACTCCTCCTCTTGTTCGTTCTACCTAGGGAATCTTTTCATGTCTCCTACATGACAAATAGGTCTAGTTGTTCTATCTATAAGTTATATGCTGCCTTGGGTCATCTCTGTGTTGAGCTCACTGTTTAAGGACTCTACCCAATGTCTGATTTATAGCCTGATCCCATCATTGTTACCTCTGTTATCTATTTGTTTCTCCCTTCTTTTTCCCAGTTCCTAGTCACTCTTGTGATCTGTTGGAGGATCTGTTGCCTTCCTTATCATAGCATGGTTCTATTTCAGTACTTCCTGATGATGAAGACCTATATTTTTTGACGATCGTACCTCAGGATTCACTTTCCTCATTGATGAATTCCTTTGCTTTAGTTGTTGATTATCATCTATTAATTGACAAACTGTTGAATCCTTTCCATGTTCAACTTTAGATTCCCTTATTCGCATGGCTTGGATTGTACTGGTTCTTTGGGATCCTTTATGAAGACCTTAGTTCCTCACCTATGGACTAAGTTGCGCAAGATTATGTTCTATTCATCTACATAGCTTCCAGATCTTTGCAAACTCATCATTATTGTTTATTGTGGCTTCAATCCACCTTTGTAATATATGTGGTTTTCTACCCGTATCATATGATGTACTCAAATATTGTAGAGGAGCTAATGTTCTAGTAAATTGAACATAGCATCCTCAGATGTAACTTTGTATATGAAATTACTATGTATTTGTTTCAGGTACTCTCTCTGCTCCATTGGATTTCTGAGTTATCCAAAGCTACATATTATAATGTATTTCGGCCATCGCTTCCCTCTGACCTCACACATTAGGGGGCATCTGTTATCCATCTGAATGGCACCTCTCCATCCGAGTGCCGACATCCCTCATGTTGGCACACAAAAGGACACCTATGGATTGAGGTTTTCCCATAACACTATAGATTGGCTTATTATATAATACATTCTTCCTCTATCAGCTAGTTACTTTTCCATTTTTCTATGTTAAGCTGTATTCGCAACTCTCTATATATACAACTCGTGCATCATTTGCGAGTGTCAGTTGCAGTAAGTCATGAATGGATGTATTCGCGGGTTGCTCTTATAGCAAGTTGCGAATCATTCACGGGTTGTCCTTCTACATACCCATGAATATGTCCCTTAACATTTAAAAATAAAAACATGCGATTATTTGAGATTAGTTAAGCCATTTACCTTAATCCTCTTAACCGTCTCAACCTCCTCAACCTTTGAAACTGCCTTATTTCCTCCATATAAATATAGGCCTTGGGGAGGGTGTTTGATATATAGACTGGGAGAGCAAAGTTATACTGGTGGATTGTATACAGAAGTCTTTGGAGCAGTGGAACTCAGAATCCTTTGGCTACAAAGGAGTCCTTATCTCAGGCGTTGGGTTGTAATCTTAACTCTTTCCCTTATTGATAATAAAGAGAATCCTTCTTCCACATGTGTTTCATGTATCTTGGTTTGATAAATGTTTATGTTTGTGCATCTTATATGTGATTTATCTAACCTGCTTATATATATATGAATCATCTTGTATCTGGAAGATTTTTTCTTGATAGGTGAAAGAGGATCAACCTTGAAGACTTTGGAGGTGAAGCAGAGCGGAAGAGGACTAGCAAGGATCGACCTTCGTTAATTGAGTAAGTCTTTCTAATCCTCCTATATCCTTTACTGCACTTTAGAGTTAATTGTCTGCAAGTTGATTGAGTATGTTGGTAACCCCAGACCTATGGTTATTAGGTGTATAATCTTGTACAACATTTACTACCACTAGAAACTATGCAATGGACCCTCATAAATGTAAAAATACAATGGGAAAACATTTCCAGATCTGAAGGTAGTGCTCTAATTGTTGTTTTCTTGCCTAGAATTAAATCAGTGTTATTATACAAAGGGATCCTCCTAGTAATCATGCCCAGACTACTATAGAAATGCAAATAACTCTTTAAAAAGTACCAAAGATGCTGCTAAAAATCCATAACATACCCAGAAAACAAAAAGATAAGACCAAGTTTGTTCCTTCATGCTACAAAGCTAATTACTCAACCCACATAAATAATCAATTCGAGGAATTGCTATGGTAGTCCTCATATATTCTCCATGTCCATAATCCACATGGCCTATGTCCTTAGAATCGTATTATTCCTCCTCCTCATGGCAATTTCCCTCTATCTACCTTCACCTTATATACCCTTTAAGGATATTTTTTCTATCAACTTCTTTAAGTGTCCATGTATTCTTCATAACTACCACAAACTCTTCATTTTGGATCATCCCTTTGATAGTTTGAATCAATTCTTACTCCAAGAGTTTTTTCGTATCATATTCCACTTGCAATCCTTTCCCTTCAAACCTCTCATATACTCTCTTGTCCCCTTCAAGTGTGCAATATATCGCATGCACCAATACCTCTACTTACATTCAAAATACAAGTTTTTTATCATCATCTTATGGCATTGATACTACAATTATTTCCAAAACATCCTCACTTTCCTCATCATATTCATCTTTATCTTTCCTCCTTTTTCTTTTTCTTATGTACATGTTAAGTAGCCTTGGCACTTGCTCAATGTGCTCTTCATCTTTACCTTCATCTTTTGTAGATTTCGTATTTTTTCTATACCTACATGTTCATAAATAATCAAATCATTAACTGAAATATGGATCTCTACAACATTCTTCTCCATTTCTTCTTTTCCAACTTTGAAAACCCATTAGCAACTTCATGGGTTTCCTCTTTCCCCATTGCTTCTACTATTTCTATTGTAGTTTCATCCTCATCCCTTACATCCATACGCAAGTTGTTATCATTGTTCATCAAAATATTGGATAAATTTCATTTCCTTACTGATTTCAATCACTTCTTCTTTATTAAGTAATTTATCTTCAGCATATCTAACGTACCTCATTTCCAATTTCAACTTCTTTTGTCTACTCATCCATATGCATAAATTTCCCTAGAATAAACTCCTTATAAGTTACTATTTCTTTTACAAATTCTTCTTAAGTTTTGTATTCTTCAAATTAAGTAATTTATCTTCATCATATCTCACCTCATTTTCAATTTCAATCTCTTTTGTCTACTCATACATTTGCATAAATTTCCCTTGCATAAACTCCTTAGAAGTTATTATTTCTTTTAAAAAATCTTCTTAAGTTTCATGTTCTTCAAATTATGTCAATAACAACATCAATAATGTTGTTAATATTCAAGATCTTCATTAATTTCATTGAATTTCACTTCAAGGTCAACAACAATGTGTTATTCTTCTTCACTTGCAACAACAACATGGTTATCTTATTCATAGGTAGCATTAACATGCCTACTTTCTTATTTTGTTGTACATGCACAATCACAACCAACGAAACTGTTAAAAGGAATCAAATTCTCTCCAAGGAATTCCCTCCAATATATTCCCCTTCTGAGATCCACAATTTATAATTTTATCACCTTATCTTCTTTAATTCCTGATAGTCCCTCATAAACTGGCTACCCATTTTTTAACTCAAAGTCATCATCACAATAATTTATGAACTTGATGTTTCATACTTTAATTCTTTATCTATTGTTATTTCCCATTTCCTATGGATCTATGTCCACCTCCATACATAACGTTTATTTAATTTGTTTCTCTCTCTTCTTTTGGGAGTCTTTAATTTTCCTTTCTTCAATCTATGTTGGTTCCAACTTTGTACTTTCCTCTTCATATTTGTTTTCACTTATACACTTTGGTTTATCTTCAATTTCAACTTGCATTGTCCTCCAAGAGATATATTCCCACATTTCTCCTTGTTCTAGGTAACAAACCATTCTCCCTTCCTTTTCATAATCATTATAATCATCACTACCACTATCATCTTTGTATTCATCTTCACTGTATTCATCATCATTAAATTCATCCTCTTCCTTATAAACTATGAATTCTTCATCAGTGTCCCATTTCATTTCATTTCATCATGCGATTTTGATTTCATTACCAAGAATAGATTCATAGCATGCTCCATAATATACACCATCAACTTAATTTTCTCGTTGATCATCATGACCTCATCCTTTATGAGGGGTCCTCTCCTCTCCATCAAAGTCTTCACCAACTTATGCAAAATATGAAATTTTGTATCCCAAATTTGATACACATAACATAAAATTTTTGTTCTCAATTTTCATGTCCTAAGTATTGACAAAAAGTTCAATCTAATACGGGTACTTCATCTCATATTTAAAAAAAAAGACTCTTTGTTAACAAACAATCTTTTCATTCCAATCTATTGACAAAGCAACTTAGTAGAATTTGTTTATATTAGATTTGAGAATTCTAATGACTATTTGTATTTGACACAAATGCTCAAAATCTCCCTTTTGCTTAAATGTGTTCAATTTAGAGTAAGCCCCTTTCCACTATAAATAAATATTGTTACAATCATGGTTGTGGTAGACTTCTCAAGATTATTCATAAGTTGGGTCAAATATTTGAGCCAAAGCTAGAAGTGGAGGCTTGCTAATACTTTGAACGAACCTTGCACAATTGCCAATGATAAACACACTTTCTTCTGAAGGAACTCATAACCATTCATCCACACCAATCCTTTCATTCCATCTCTTTAACGCATTGCCTATATAGACTTATTATCAACATCCCCATACTTTAGCAACTCGTCATATGTTTCCTTGACACTTATGGGTGTGTGCAAGAAGTTGAGGGACCTTTTAGATGCAATGGTAGAATGAAGTCAATCACTCTTGATCCATAAAATAGAAATCATCCCAAGCAATATCGACCCTACCAAGCCTAGTCCCAAAGCTTCCAACATGCATGCCAATTAGGATATTACACAAAAACGCGCTCCTGTTTTCTTCAATAAAACACGCCCCTATTTTGATTCAATAAAACATGCTCGCGTTTTGCTTCAATAAAATGCGCTCCTCTTTTGCTTCAATAAAACAAGCTCCTATTTTTCTTTAATAAAACGTGCAAAATGGGGGGGTCATTAGTGGTAAGGGGAGACATAGGGATGTGTGTGTGTGTGAGAGAGAGACAAAGATAGAGTGGAGGGGGGGGCTTAGTGGGATGGGGTGACCTGTGGATGTGTGTGTGTGTAAGAGAGAGTAAAAGGCGTGTTAGTATTTT
>LPNX010701773.1:2486-122486 GCA_001517045.1 Pseudotsuga menziesii
GTGCTTCTCCAATTTGCTTTCTGCAAGATTTCTTATGCATCGTCGTTCTCATTCAAAATATTTTCCGATCATCAATCTTAGATCAGATGTGGATTGCAAATTGCGGGTTATCCAAATTTCATGAAAATGCTTCCACAATTTCCTTTGCACAATATTTCTTCTGCACCGTCGGTCTCTTACGGAGCCTTTTCTTACCGTTGATCTTGCAGATTGTGGGTTCATAAAATTTCAAACGTTACTTCCATAATTTTTCTTCTGCACCATCGATCTCTTGCGGATGCTTTCCTGACCATCGATATTCGAATTGCATTTGAAAATTGCATCTCAAATTAGATTTAGGATCTAGAACAATTTCACCATCAAAGTGTTTGACAAAACATGCAAGAGAAAAATAAAGAGACTAAAATAGCTTGAATAACACATGTGAAAGGTGCTAATATATAACCATTATACTATAGCACACCTTGGAGATGTGTATGATACATATTTTTAGTGTATTGAACAAATTCATGAGGCTATGGAAGCTAATTGGAGTGGTACATGTGTTATGGTGAGATTTGACCTCAATCCCCCCTATGTGGACCAATGGAGACTCAACTCAGCCCAAATATTCACGAACCAAGGTGTGAACATTGGTGAAGCGTTATGGGGAATTAAAGACTCCAAGGCATGCGTGGGTGAGAAGATAGAGGTGAGTGGGAGGCTCTAGGTGGCAATAAATGCTCCTAGGAGAGCCAAAATAGGCCAAATACACCACTAGCACGCTTTATTAAACCTGGATCCCCCAAATCAAGGAGGTAGAGCCCCAATGCATTAATAAGGGTGCACATGGGTTGGGTTGACCAACTAGGGCACGATTGTGGGTGTGAACAGGCCAAAATAACCAGATATATTGCAGAATTAACTCTCCTAAGTCTAAACCATATGATATCATTGCAATTCAGGAAAATGAAGTTAGCCTAAGGTCTAAACTATGTACTAAGGATGTGTTATTGCTCCAACACCCCCCCTTAATCTAGACTTAGTACTTCTCATGATTTTGAGTCCTTGGAAACTAAGCCACACATCACCTTTTACAAATTTTATTGATCCATGTAACAGAGGAAAGGAGGAAAACCTCATGGGACAAAACTGCCCGTCAAAAAATGGATTATGACATAGAAACAAAATATGCATATACTCCAAACTAAATGAAAATTTCTAGAGGAATCTTCGTCTTGGGAAGAAGTGGAATGTGCTCAACCAACTCAAGAACAACTACATGATGAATCCTTAGACCATGTAGAACAACTTAAAGGCATTGATGGGAGAGCGAATGGTGCTCTTCAGACTTGAATTCGAACCAAACAAGATTCCATGCTTGAAAGAGACTGAAAATGCTTGAGAATAGGTGATCCCAAGCGACTCATAAGGATCTTGAAGCATCAAATTCGAATGAAGGTTGTAATCAGCTACAAGAATGTGGAACAAGAGTCCCAAATGTGCCATTTTGATGGCAAAGGCTTCTCCATCTTCATATGAACTTGAAGGAACTCTGCTAGTGATGGTGGAGGAATACATGGGAAAAATAGTGTGAAGCAATGAAAGATATTCACTTGAAATCCAAGCCTCTCCATCTTTCAAACCAATACTCTCATGTGAAGAAAACCCATCTTCTAGAGAAGGCTTGCTATGAACATCAACTAGCAATACCTCTTCAACATGCGTAATAGAAGACAGAGAGGAAAAGGGTGTAGAATGGATAGATAAATCTTTAGCAATAGTGATGGAAGCAACTCGTATGCTATCTTCATGAAACATAGCTTCCTGACAAGGAGAAGAAGCCACAGAGGAAGAAACTTGAGTTGGGTCATTTGTTGAATATTTGGCTACTTCTTCTTCTTCATTTCGAACAGCTTCTTGAGAAATGCATGAGGCTGAGATCATAGGAGAAAGAACACATAAGGAGGTACCCATTTTCTTACTCTCCATATAGCTCACATATTCTTGCTTCATGCCAAGATCTTCATCTATATTTCTACAAATCTCAAATGGGTAATTAACAGAATCAAGGAGGTAGCACATTGTAGGAGGTATATCTAGACACATAGTTCCATAGGCTCTATCATTATCATTAGCATCCTTCTCTTGAAAGGACTCTGGTTCTCTCACAACACCAATGGACACATCATAGAGACATTTCCTCTTGAGATATGGACACATATTTGAATTCCATTAAGAATATTTAAATGGGGAAAAGAGAGGAACAACTTTCTAATCCATGAAGTTGTTGTAAAAACATACAATGAAAAGCACTCACATAAACTGGAAATATGCCCTAAACAACAACTCAACCTCACAGGATTTGTTGCAGCTCCAACCAGCTCTGATACCATTTGAGAATTGCATCTCAAATTATATCTAGGAGCTAGAACAATTTCACCATCAAAGCGTTTAACAAAACATGCAAGAGAAAAACAAAGAGACGGAAATAGCTTGAATAACACATGTGAAAGGTGCTAATATCTAACCATTATATTAAAACAAACCTTGAAGATGTGTATGACACATATTTTTAGTACATTGGAAAAATTCGTGAGGCTCTGGAAGCCAATTGGAGTGGTACATGTGTCATGGTGATATTTGACCTCAATCCCCCCTAGGTGGACCAATGGAGACCCAACTCAGCCCAAATAGTCACGAAACAAGGTGTGAACATTGGTGAAGTGTTTTGGGGCATTAAATACTCCAAGGCATGCCTGGGTGAGAAGATAAAGGTGAGTGGGAGGCTCTAGATGGAAATAAATGCTCCTAGGAGAACCAAAATAGGCCAAACACACCACTAGCGCACTTGGTCAAACCTGGATCCGAAAAATCAAGGAGGTAATGTTACAATGCATTAACGAGGGGGCACATGGGCTAGGTTGACCAACTAGGGCGTTGTTGCAG
This sequence comes from Pseudotsuga menziesii, assembly GCA_001517045.1. Taxonomy (NCBI): domain Eukaryota; kingdom Viridiplantae; phylum Streptophyta; class Pinopsida; order Pinales; family Pinaceae; genus Pseudotsuga; species Pseudotsuga menziesii. The sequence continues at coordinate 5,415 of LPNX010701773.1, forward strand.
AATTAACTCTCTTAAGTCTAAGCCATAGGATATCAATTCACGAAAATGAAGTTTTCCTAAGGTATAAACTATGTACTAAGGATATATTACTGCTCCAATATTGCAGATTGTAGAATGCAGAATCACACTTTCATATTTTGGGCCTCTGCAACTTTGTTTCTGCAATTTTTCTGGACCGTTGATTTCCTTACGGGTTCACTCCTGACCGTTGATCTACCAGCAAGTGCGCATTGCGGAACTTCACTTTGGCGCTCCAGAATGTTAACTCCCACACACATTTACCTTGTTGATTATTTCCCTACAGTCAATCTATTTTATTGATATGATCTTAGTCATCCAACCTCTGCTAAATACGTTGACTACAACTTTGTGACTCTGCATTGATTAATCAGAGGATTGATCAGTCAAGCTCAATCGAAATTCGCCTGAATTGATCCCCTCGTTGTATCTTCTCATGTGTCTTTCCATCCTTATCACATATGCCATCACTTTCCTTACCATCGCTTATACCTTTGTCATTACCGAACTCTTTTGACATCAATGACAATTCTTTCCAAAATATACCTCTATCGTTGATTTGGTGAGGGAAGGAGAAAATGCTTTGACACACACATGATGAGAGGATATATTATCAATTGATGTATCTTCCTTTCTAGCCTCATAAGTGGGGATTGTAATAAAATTTGTGCCCACATGATTTGATATTGTGAGAGAGCCTCCCACCCAAGAAAGTCAAAGAATAAAATACTATCATTATATTTAAGCAATTATGGACTAGCACAACCACTTAACCTGTGGATGATGAACACCAATAGGTCACAAATTGAGTGCCACAAACAAGCTAATTGTTCTCCATGTATAGTTGTACAAATTTCTGATTATCTACGGATTAGCCATGTGTTATTCATGCATTATATACTAGTTATCTATGCATAACTACAAGTTATTTTTGATGTTCTATTTGTTTATAACTGTTTATTTCAAATTCATAACATCTACCATAAAATCAATTTGGAAAATACACTTGTCTCTTCGTCGTGCAATTTATGAAAATCAGAGATGCTAGTCGACCCCAAATTCTAAGATATAAACACCTATCGTTGTAAAAATATGGATCCACTTTGTAAGAGTTTTTCAATGTTTTGCTAGGAAAAGAAAAAACCAGTAGAACAAAGTCATGATACCTAATAACATGAGACAGGTCCTCCATATTATGAAAAAGGCCTAAATACACAAAACATTTTGTCCCTTCATAGGATATTCACCATAATCCACCAAATCACCCTCCACCACCTTGACGTTTAGGGATTTTGCAAACACCATCTCGTCCTCCCATTTTGAGGAAAACAATCTTTATAAATAGCGTTTCCTTTCTCGGCTCTAAAATGTGTTACCTTCTCCGATCTATCTCCTAAGATTGACCTTCATTCAACGTTTAGGGATTTTGCAAACACTATCTCATACTCCCATTTCGAGGAAAACAATCTTTATAAATAGTGTTTCCTTTCTCGGCTCTAAAATGTGTTACATTCTCTGATCTATCTCCTGAGATGGACGTTCATTCATCGTTTAGGGATTTTGCAAACACCATCTCATCCTCCAATTTCAAGAAAAAAAATCTTTATAAATACTGTTTCCTTTCTCGGCTCTAAAATGTGTTACCTTCTCTGATCTATCTCCTTAGATTAACCTTCATTCACCATTTAAGGCTTTTGCAAACACCATCTCATCCTCCCATTTCGAGGAAAACAATTTTTATAAATAATGTTTCCTTTTTCGGCTCTAAAATGTGTTATCTTCTATGATCTATCTCCTCAAATTGACCTTCATTCACGAGTCATGTTATTCAATACTGGGTTTTGTGAACATAGCTCCCTCACCGTCTCACCCAACTTACACAACAAACTTCATTTTATATAATGATGCATTTCCTTATAAGCGGCTTAACACGCACTAGCGTTAAACTCCTTAGAATCCATAGTTACTTTGATGCTTTCCATGTAATTAGAGTTTTTTGAAACCCTTATCATTATGTTCCTTCCAACATGTTGTTTCCTTTCTAGAGTGTAATCGACTTGGATTTGCTCATGTGGTTAGTGCGATACCTTATCTTTCTAGCAACTCGAAAGAGATAAACTCCTCCCTCGGTTATCTAGCCATTTGGTATGAGCTTTTGACCAATGACATATGAATGTAGTTTGTGACTCTAATTTATTAATGTCACTTTTTTCCAATGGAGCCAAGGTCGATTTGAATGTAGACTAATAGTTATCTTATTATTTTATTGGTGACACGTTGATTTTGTAAATATACTAACGCTCTATGTCTCTCGATGTAAACAAAATTCATATATTCGCGTTGATTTCGTAAATATACTAACACTCTATGTATCTCGGATGTAAACAAAATTCATATATTCAAAGGACGTCTAGGTGCATTTGGCACATGTTGAGCACTTTCTTTCCGTTTTTCAATAGATTGCGACGGCAATAGATCAAACATGTTGCACCATGAAAATTCAGATTTTCTGCATTCTATGTATCTAGATATAAACAAAAAATCTGTCGGTTCAAAGGATGTCTAGGTGCATTTGGCACAAGTTGAAGACTTTCTTTATGTCTTTCAATGGATTACAATGGCAATAGATCAAACATCTTGTAGCTTGAAAATTCAGATTTTCTCCATTCAATGTATGTGGATATCAATAAAAGTTCATTATCTTCAAAGGGCGTCTAGGTGCATTAGTTGACCACGTTCTTTCCATCTTTCAATGGAATGCGAAGGCAATAGATAAAACATCTTGTTTCTCTTGAGAGAAAGATGGACCCAACACTCATGTCAAGCTCTTGATAACTATGCGGGTGACAAGGCTGCTACATATGTGAGAAAATGACTATGCGCTGAATTGTGAATTGTCAAGATATCATGGCTTTCATTCAACATTGTCATGCCCTGATGCTCCAATTGGGAGAATCAATAAAGTAAACAAGTCATGTCAATTCATAGTGGGTAATCCTCCGATTGAGTAAGGGTTAAAGTCCCCGCAGTTCCGGGGCACTAGGGTTATTAGACTCTCTTAGTAGAGGTTGGCCCTAGTAGGGTTTTAGTCATGTCAGGATTAGTATAAATAGAGAGCTGGGGTCTCTATTTAGCACACGTCACTCACACACTCAAGTGTAGCGCATAGTTGAGGAAGGGGAAGACACTGGTGCTAGACAAGAAGAAGATTACTGCTGTCGGGAGTGCATCTTACTATTTTGGGGTCTTACATCTTGTGAGAGTAGGTAGGAGATGTGTCGGATAAAGAAACTATTTAGAGAGGCAAACATGAAATCTTATGTACAGTGAATGATCTCAAAGAGTTAAATTATTTTCATGACCTGTCATTTAAAATTTCCAATGAGTAAACATGATGATGACAGGAAAGAAGATAATCAGTAAGTACAAGATCAAAAACTCTAACCGGTCTAGAAATCATAATAGAACCAAAAATATGTACAGAAATATAGACAATGGGAATATACAATGAAAATGACTCGATGATGTGGGATTACTGAAAGTACCTTTTAAGGATATGCCCATTTATGGGGAGGGTATCGAGCTATCCTTGCAAAGTCTGCAAACGAAAAGTATTAGGACCAAGCTTTTCTGCTATCACATATGGTCCTAACCAGAGACGTTGGAATTTCGTATGTTCCCCTTTATCTTCATGTGCTATGTCCCATTTCAAAACCAGATCATCTACCTATAATTCTATGTTAGAGGATGAGCCATGATCGAACCATGATTTAACAATTTGTTGATGCTTCATGAAATGGCTCTTAGCATTCTCTCTTTCTTCTTCCAATTTCAACAACATATTGATTCTTTCTTCAATGGATGAACACTTTGTCTCTTGTACAACTTGTGGAAGCTATAACGAAGGCAGAAACAAATTAGGAGGAAGAATAGCCTCTATTACATATACCAAGAAGAAAGGGGAGTTACCAACGAATGATTTTAGGGTAACTCTGTCATCCCAGAGAGCTTGATATAGAGCAGTATGCCAATTCCTATGATGTTCAGCTATGGATCTCTTCAGAATTTTCAGCAAGTTCTTATTTGTTGATTCAACAAGGCCATTTCCATGTGGGTAATAGTTTGTCGAATACATGATTCTAATTCCCTTTTCTAATGCAAACTCAGTTAATTCTTCAGAAGAAAAATAAGATGTGTTATCAAACACGAGAGATTCGGGCACCCCAAATTTGGTAATTATGTTACTTTCAAGAAAATGCAATACCTAATTTGTATTAACCACCCGCAATGGTTCCACTTCAGACCATCGAGTAAAGTAATCAGTGGCAGTTATGATGTAATTATGTTGAAGAGAGGAGGAGGGGTTTATTGGTCCAACGATATCGATTCCCCACTGTTGGAAAGGCCTATCAACCACTAGAGGCTGTAAAGGAAATGCTGGTTTTTTAACTCTTCCAACTGCAGTCTGACAATCTTGATACCTTCTAACGAAAGAATGGGCATATTTAAATAGAGTTGGCCAAAAATAACCTGCTCTCAAAACTTTATGAGAAGTAGTATCACCACTGTTATAGTGGATTTCACCACACTAGGTGAATCACACATTGTATGGCCTTCCCCTGTCACGCTGCAGACTCATTAGCCCCTATGGACTACTTTTTGTCTTTTGATGTGTCCTTGATCATCTCTAAAAACATAAGAAAAGTGATATATGCGGCTTTTACCCCGATAACCGCGTACATACGTGGATATGACCCCTATAGTCACGTACATCGGGATGTGTGCATAATCCAAATCCTTTTGGAGTTTTCCTTGACTTGGATGCGACTCATATGACTCCTGGCCTTCCATATGCCTTGAGATCACACAGATTCGACCTTTCAATATCCCTTTGAAAAGCTACATAAGGAACCCCTTGAGACATTGAAAGCATAAGAGAGAATTGAGAGTAACGAAACTATAGTCCATTGTTGCCAGAACTTATGCTTGAGTCTGCATCCCTTTGTCCCTTGGAGCACTGTTGTGTTCTTCCCAAGCTTTCCTTTTGCTAGTGAGCTTGCTATTTGAGTGATGGAGGATTGAGGTGGTGGAGGCCCAAGTGGGGGATTCAGTTTCTCCGGTTCGCAGACGTGCCGTCAGAGGTTGTCACTTGTAATTTCTGATTTATATTAATAGAAATATTTTTTCCGATCCAGTAATGTGTATTTGAATGAATATTGTATCCATTGGAATATGTCAAATGCTTTTACATTATTGATTATATATGCTAGAATATATCTAACACCATGATATATAGTGTGCTTGTATTGTTTACTTGTTGTTGAGGAAGTATTTTATCAATTCAAGCTAAAGATTGGAAAGCTCAACGAGGATCTACTTCAACCATCCGGAATAAGGTACGAGGTTCGATCCTTTAGTGTTAGACATTTTATTTCTATTGCATATTGGGAAAGATTGATTTCTGGAGTCTAGCTGTCTGCTGTCGTACCCCAAGCCATAGGAATTTCTCTCCATAATAGAATTGGCGACTCTGCTGGGGAGTTCCTAGTAGTTTTCCTTTGGGGGTTGATTTCTTGGCATTCAATGTATTTGAATTGCTCTCTCTCTCTTGTTTCTGTGTCGGGTATGGGGGCATGTATGCCTGGTAGAGCCTGATTGGTGTGAAGTTAGTCTCAGCCTATCTGTTTGCCTTGGATTTGTGCATCTTTTTCTTCATGTAAGCGGGTTTGTGACTTACAGTCGCGTATACACGCGGTTTCCTCTGGGATTTCCGCGTATACACGCGGGTTTACTGCAAACAGTCGTGTATACCCTAGTTTTTACTTTTTATGGAAGATAGTGGATTGATAGGTAAATTTTGTTAGCTGCTGAGTCTCCTTTGGCACTACCTGAGTCTGTTAATATTTCTGTTTCTTACCAGAAACGTTTTTTTTTTAGCCTAAATTTTTTCTTTTAGGAAAGTTCTTGTCATGGCATCTTTGATTTTTTGTTTGAGATTAGTGCATTAGAGTCCTTATGCCTTAGTGCTTTGCTGGAATGTTGTTTATGTGTGCTTGCAGAGTCTGGGGTGGGTAGAATCATTCTTTTTCTTTTTGTATCTCTTTATTTTCAAAAAATCCAAAAACATTTGCTTATCATCATGCATTGCATTTTGCACTTTGCATTGTACTTGCACTAGATCTAGATTTGCTTTGGAGTAATAGTTAGGACTTCATATAGGGAAATTTGCATTCAGCATTTGAAGAAGAAATTGTGCATTACACGTAGTACGCATACCCTGTTTTCATGGACACAATGCATTTGCATTGATTGTTAGGTGTGCATTTTGCTTCTTCTTGCGTCATAACACCATTAGTTGCACAACCATATCCTATTTTTGAGTAATAAAGCCAACTAAAATCAATGATAATTAAAATGAATTACACTCTTTTCTTTTCTAGGGTGAACCAACAAGCTTAGGTTTTAGGATCTTGGAATAGTTCATTGTAAGTTAATTCTCCAAGATCACTAAACGACAACAACTAGGTGTCTGTCCAGGGAGTGTGTGAAATCCTTGATATAACCAGCGTTCTCAGGTTCCTGCTCTCAAAAGGGAGTTAAGCACGAGGCAGTGTGAGCGGTTGTTGATTGGGATAACCCCTAGTCGATAATTGTGTAGCACCGACGATATAGCCAGGATTGTATTCGTATCTAGGGGCTCTTTCGAGAGTTTCGGGCTTTGCTACCCTGCCCATATGGTCAATCCTACCTGCGACTGTCTGCCTGAGCTTTGATTATATTGAGGTGACCTTAGTGACCTTACCTAGGATATCGAGGGGGTACTTGTAGAGGTTATTCTGCATGTGTCTGGGCCAGGTACGGGTCGGACAGCACAGTCGCTTTACGTGTTGAAGCTGAGGGCCACAATAATTGGTTACGTACCTCCGCTTGTGGTGACAAGGGCCTCTCAAGCCTCTCCTAGGCGAGACATACCGGCCACATTCGGGAGCTCACTTATCCAGCCCTTGTTTTCTTGCATTTGGCTTTAGATTTTATTAGTGATTGCTCTGTGCACGCTAGTTGGCCTAGGGTTGACGTAAATAGAGAGTCTTTGCTATTTTTTGAGTAATTGTGGATTCGGGTGCGGTTCCGCGTCGTTCCCGTCGGTTAGCAGGACTTCCGCCTTCCACTTCTCCTCCTCCTTTGGGAGAGGGAACTAGATATTCTAGGCGGACTATGTCACACATTGATTCACACACCATGGGAGATCATTCATAGGATACATCTGAGCCACCTCCTCCTCCCATTCACGTTGACGATGGGGAATTCACGCCTACTTATGACCCTTCACCCGACCTAACTGAGTTAGGACCTGTGATTTTGGATATAGGAGCCATGCATGATAGACCTATTCATTCTAGGGTTGACCCCTTGTTGACACATTACCAGTATGGAATGCCGGAAGACGCCGAGACTCACTTTGAACTTGCCAGTACTAACTACGGTAGTTATGCTACGACTGGTTTTCCTATGCACAATTTGGAATTTAATGTCGAATCTGACTTCGAGCCTAACACTATGCCTGGGGGCAATCCCATGCCTTACCTTGCAAAGAGGTTTGGGAGTACTAGTCACATTGCACCTTCCATCCCAGTTGTGGAAGCTCCATCTTATATACCTCCTAGGTTTAGAGTTAGTGATACGATAGGGATACCAGGTTCCAGATGAGTGACGATAGGCACTAGTACATATCTTCTTACAGAGATTCCTTCATCCTCGCTTCCGAGTTCTTCAAATGTAAACCCTCCACCTTACGCACATGGTCCTTCGAGTTGGCACGTAGCTACGAGTCAGATCCGTACTGCGATTACTAGACCAATTGTGTCTCAATCCTACATACCACTTGTGGTTTCAGGAGGTTATGTTCATGTTTCTAGAGGTCAGATTGCTACTTCCACAACATATATCCCTACTTCTGGTATGTATATTCCTACTTCCGGAATGTATATCCCTACCTATGGAGTGTCTCATGGGGCATCGCAAGCGATGACCTATGGAACCTATTATGGGACGCAGTATGGACAGGTTTCTTCACCTTATGGAGGCGGGTATTCACAACTTGCTTACTCTCCTAATTACGTCTTTGTAGCTCCTACTAGTCAAGGTCCACCTCATTATGGTGCTTCCATGCCACCCTATACGGGTCATACAAGACGAGGTCACTATGGCCAGGGTCATGGTGGTAATCAATCCTATATGAACCAGGGAGCGGTCCATAGACCTCATCATCCTAGGCTCCCTTTCCTCGCGACACTCAATCTACCTGACTTATCGAGACTTACGAACGATCCTGTGGCTCATGACCCGGCTTGGCCGGCTGTCCCTACCAAGCTTCCTTCAGACATACCTAAGTTCGAAGGAAAACCAGGAGAAGATCCAAGCAAACACGTTACGACATTCCACCTATGGTGCTCTTCCAATTCATTGCATCAGGACTCAGTCCGTTTGAGACTATTTTAATGCACCCTCATAGGGCCTGCGATGAAGTGGTATATAGAGTTACCTAGGGGTGCCTTTACTTTGTTCGATGACCTTGCGATGAATTTCCTTAATCACTTCCAGCTACCAGTGCGCTATGATGTTGGTACTGAACTCTTGTCGACATTTCGGCAAGATAAAGCCACCCATATTTCTGATCATATTCAGGAGTGGCGTATCCGGAAGAGATTAATTAAAGCCTTTATAATGCAGGAGTTCCTCCTTGAATGGTTCCTCAAATATTTATTGCCATATATAGCGAAGGATGTTTCCACATCCGGAGTGCAAAATGAGGAACAAGCCATCTTTAGGGTGTAGGAACTGGACTTGATCTATGCTCAGTCTGGTTTATTATATGAGATTATACCCAACGCTCCTCGTTCTAGTATCGATCCCAAGGTCAAACCTGGACCACATGCCGACGGCATTGTGGGTTGTGCAAGTAAGAAACCTGCAGGTTCGGTTGCGAAACAAGTTTCTTAGTTGTCAATCAACCAATCTACCTTGGGACAAGCTATGGCTTCATCTCAGCCTGCCCAAACGGCGAATGTACTTGCTGTGCAATCGTTCGACTAGAAGGGTAACCAGCAACCCGGATGGAATAGAAAAAAGGGTAAAAACAATAATAATAAAAAGGGTGGGTATAAGAACGAGAATGCCAACAATAATGACAAGAATGGTAAAAATGCTAGGGGGGACAAGCAGACTAAACGTAAGGTTAAGTTTCTTTGCAAGCTATGTAAGCACGATCACCTCACTTACTTGTGCCCTAGAATGGATGAAGCTTCGAAGTTCATAGCACAGGGCCCAGCTGTGTTAATGAACCCTTTACCACATAACCAGAATATTAACTCAAAGTCCCATGATCAATCTAGTGATGGTGATCCACCTGATACTAGTGGTCGTGGGTGCATTAATATGGTCCGTGCCGCGAAAGTTGTGACGTGTGTGAAAGATTATACTTCGTCACAACCCAACCCAGGTAAAGAACCTGATCCACCAGGAACTCCTTTGCACATTGAGAAACCTGTGGATAAACCTGAGGCTGCACCTCGCATTCCTAAGGGGGTACTTAAGCATTCGGGGCATAACCCAAATGCCCGAGCCGCCCAAAATTATTCAGTTGTCGAGGACTTGGGCCATACTCCTTGTGCGATGTCTACATTGGAAGTGCTTCAGAGTTGTCTGTCGCAAAGGAAGGATTTGCTTTCCGCTCTTGTTGTGAATGGTGATGACTCTTCCTTAGTGATCAAATTTCAAACCGCAGGACATCAGCCTCGCTTGCCCTACTATGTGTCCCTTTTGGTGCATGTAGAATGTCTTAATATGACCGTCAAGCGTACTATGATTGACGAGGGCGCTGCTGCTTTTGTGATGTCTTTGTCTTGTTGGAAGGGTCTCGATTCTCCTGAGCTGTCAAAATCTACAACCATGTTAAATGCTTTTGATGGGAGATCGTTTAGGCCGCACGGTATCCTTCCTTCCCTTAAAATCCATTTGGGAGGGAAGACCGTTGCGATAGAGGTTGAGGTGGTTGATGCATCCCTTGACTACAATCTCTTACTGGGAAGGAACTGGATGTATAGTATGCAAGCCGTTGCGTCTTCCATGTTTCACGTTGTATGCTTTCCACATAATGGGAAGATTGTAACGATTGATCAAATGGCATTCAACAATCCGCCTGTTATTGCATCTTTGGGAGCTTCGGTTCCGAAAGTTGAACATTACCAGCCGGCAACTGGGAGTGTGGGTGTAGGTATGTATCCATCCCTCATGGGAACCTTTAGTTGTCCTGCACCCGTCCTCATGATAGGATCTAGTTTCGATGGTGCTTCGACGTCTACGAGATCGGTGCCTTTTCGCACAAGTCATATGGGAGATCCTTGGATTCTTCCTTCACCGAGTCCTTCGAGTAAGACCATCGAGACGAGCGTGTCCTTTCCTGCAGTTATGATAGCTTACCAAGCTAATCTCATGTCTGCTGCAGATCCTTGTTCTTCCTCTTCGCGGACGGAGGAGGAAGACCCCTATGTGCTACCGGCATGGGCAGTATAGTCTTCTCATGCCCACAACTACCTTGATACGATTTTTCCTTCAGATGAAGCGATTATCGAGGCTATGTCGGGAGTTGAGCCACCATGGGAGGAACTTCATCATAGATCGTACTTCCTTCCAGAGCTTGACCGTTTGGAGCATGAGGATTATAGGGAGATTCTTAGTCAGAAAGTTGGTAGACCTATGATTCCATTAAGCTCTCTTGGTCCGATGGCTGATGGAAACATGGAAAACATATCGTCAACTATTCCTATCAACATTTCTCGCAATCCTGGTACAATTGAGAATGTCTACATTGGGGCGGATTGTTCCCAAGATGAGATTCTGGAGTATACCGAGCTATTCAAGGAATTTTGTGATATTTTTGCTTGGTCTTACGATGAGATGCCAGGGATTGGCCCTCAGATTTTCGAACATGAAATTAAGACTTACCCCAACGCTAAGCCTGTTAGACAGCATTTACATGCAGTGAATCCTAGGAAAGCACCCGCCATAAAGACAGAGATAGAGAAGCTATTGAAAGCTAGTTTCATCTATCCCATTCCCTTGACTGAGTGGGTTTCAAACCCCGTTTCGGTGGATAAGAAGCAGGGAGTGATCTGTATATGCACTGATTTCTGTGATTTAAATCATGCCTGTCCTAAGGATAACTTCCCCACACCGTTTATAGATCATATTTTGGATGAGTGTGCGGGTAGCGAGGCGTTCTCCTTTATGGACGGCTTTTCCGGGTATAATCAGATCCAAATTAAACCCGAGGACCAACACAAGACCACATTTATTTGTCCTTGGGGAACATTTGCGTATCGAAAAATGCCTTTCGGCCTTAAAAACGCCGGAGCTATGTTTCAGCGAGCGATGACCTTGATCTTCCACGATCTCAAGTCTATTATTGAAGTATTTTTGGATGACCTCGCTGCTCATTCTCGCATGAGGATGCGTCATTCTTATCACTTGATATTGGTGTTCGAAAGGTGCCAGCACTATGCTGTTAGATTAAATCCTCATATGTGCATCTTTTGTGTGAAGTCAGGTCATTTGTTAGGATTCATCATTTCGAAAGAGGGTATAAGAGTCGACCCTTTGAAGGTTGAGGCAATACTTCAGTTGTCTCCCCCACGCAATATTCGTCATCTTCATTGTTTGCAAGGCATGGAAAACTTCTTACAAAGGTTTGTTGTCAACTTTGCCAATTTGACTAAAGGTTTCATGCGTCTCCTGAAGAAGGATACTCCCTTTGAGTGGGATGAGTGAGCCCAGGAGTCATTCGATGTACTTAAGCGAGCCCTAGCATCGGCCCTAGTGATTAGTCCTCCGGATTATAGCCGTGATTTCCTATTATATGTGGCCGCGTCTTTAGAGACGATTGGTATGGTTTTGGTTCAAGAGGATGAGGAGCTCCAGGAGCATGTCATATATTATCTGAGCTGAAACCTTATTGACGCAGAGATTCGGTATTCTCATGTCAAGAAGCTTTCCTTAGCTACCGTACATGCGGTGCAGCATTTGAGACATTATATTCTCCTTCGCTAGACCTTGGTTGTGGCCCATGTTAATCCGTTTCAATTCGTCCTCACACGTAGGATGATTAGGGGAAAGTATAATAAATGGATTGTCATCCTGCAAGAGTTTGATCTTGAATTTGTTTCAGCAAAATTGAAGAAATCTTTAATCTTTGCAGAGCTCATATCGGATTTTTCGAGCGAGGCCGAGGAGTTGGTATGTGAAGATACGTTCGTTGATGAACACATTTTATTAATCTCAACGGCTGACCCATGGTATGGGGATATCATAGTATATCTACAAACATAGAGGACCCCTACTCACCTCTCGCGAGATGAACAACGACGATTACGTCACGTCTCTAAGAACTACCTCATAGTGGACAATACTTTGTACCGCCATGGAGTAGATTCCCTTTTACGACGTTGTTTAACTCATGATGAGGTTGAGGTAGTGCTTAATGATTGCCACGAAGGGGCGTGTGGTGGTCATTTATCTGGGCTTTCTACAGCTCAAAATATTTTGAGAGTGGGTTATTTCTGGCCATCGATCTTCAATGATTGTATTGAAGTGGTCAAGAGGTGCCACCCTTTCCAGGTGTTCGCACGTAATATGCGCTCGAAACCTGCCCCGTTACACCCTATTATCACCGTCGGTCCCTTCACCAAATGGGGGCTCGAATTTATGGATTGCAACCCAACTTCGGCTGGGGGGCACCATCATATCATAGTGGCTGTTGATTACTTCACAAAATGGGCTGAGGCAATGCCTAAAGTTAAATCCTATGGTGAGACAGTCGCTCACTTCGTATTCAACCAAATCATTACTCGGTTCGGGATTCTGAGAGAGCTTGTCACTGACCATGGCTCGCACTTTTAGAACCGTATGATGGAAGAGTTGGCATCCAAGTTAGGATATAAGCAAGAGCACTCCTCTTCTTACTATCCTCAAGCGAATGGATAGGTTGAAGCAGTGAATAAATCACTTAAGTCCATTCTCCAACGAACCATCGCGCAAAGAAAGACGAATTGGCATATTATGTTATACCCTTCTTTGTGGGCATATCGAACTGCGGTTAAGACTGCCACTGGTTTTTCTCCATATCAGCTTGTACATGGAGTGGAGTCGATATTGCTGGTTGAATGCAAGATTTCTTCGTTGAAGTTAGCCGTGGAACTTTTACCAGACACTTCGCCTTTGGAGGAGTGTTTGGTTCACCTTGAGCAACTCGATGAGCAGCGTAGAGATGCCTTGGAGGTTAATAAGCGTCGCGTAAAGGCCCAATACGATAAGTCTATCTGTCCAAGAGTGTTTAGTGAGGGAGACTTGGTCCTTTTGTGGGATCAATCGAAAGAACCCTTGGGGGCAGGGAAGTTCAATCCTATGTGGCGTGGTCCTTACGTGGTCAAACGAGTATTAGAGAAGGGTGCCTATGAGTTAGTGGATTACGAGAGGACGGCCTTGGCGGAGCCTAGAAATGGGCTCTATCTCAAAAAATACTATGCATGATCTTTAGCCAAGGCTGCTTGTTGTATATTATTGTACATCTTTTTTGCATAGTTAGGTCTTGTTTATAGTGATCGGGTTTGTGATTAGTTTCCGTTTCTTATGGCAGATGTCAATGGAATCTTCCACCTACATAGGATTCGCGGATGGTGCAAGCCATCACACTCAGCACTCAGCCTCAGCTGCTTGGGTGATTTATACTCCTATGGGTCAAGTACTGTCTTCAGGAGGTGTATGTCTGCGGCCATCTTCCCACAATGTTGCTGAATATAGTGCCGTTATTGAGCTTCTAAAAGATGCCATTTTGCATGGTGTTCTATCTCTTGAGGTACGTCTTGATTCAGAGTTAGTAGTGTCACAGCTCAATGGTTTGTACCATGTTAGAGATCCGACATTATTGAGGAGATTCTTACGTGTGAGATTGTTAGAACGGAAATTTGAGAGTATAACATATATACACATTCCAAGAAATTACAATCAAGTTGCTGACTCATATGCTAACTATGTGTTAGATTGGCATTTGTTTCATTCATCATAAATTAATCATAAACACAATTTTTACACATGTAAATAAATAAACCGATCACCATAAAACTTTTTTTATCAAAAATGTGGTAATACATAGTGTCATAATACAAAATTGGGGCTTTGAAAGCCACCATCATATACACGGTAGTACAAAATAGATACACTCCCAGGTGTCTAGTCCTGTGGAGGTGGAGGAGGGTTATGATCATGATACGTCACTACGGCTCTAGCTAGCCGCCGGAATAAATGCACCCATGCACATGGTACACCCACCACTTGTCGCTGCATGGCCTCAGGAAAGTCTTCAACTTGCGCCATGGGAACTCTATGAGTCAATTGCACGAAGTTGGTATGGATGTTTTGGAGCGTTCGCTCCGCATCCACACCGGTGATATCGTCTCCTCTTCCCCTCTGTCTATGATGTGGGAAGCCCTCTGGTCGTCGTGGTCTCACATCTGCACATGAATGGTAGATGTCATTATGTATTGTCACCCAAAAGCATGTCTTTTTGATTCCATATAATCAAGAAAACACAAAAAAAAATTAAATACTTCAAAAATTTTAAAAAAAGAGTGAGGGTCGGGATTCGTTACCTATGTCTCCATATGCTGATCCTGGTGGCAATGGCATGTCTGGATACCCCCGGAAATCTATCACTGCATAGGGGTAGTCATCTATGGCAACAATCTGTCATTGCCACCATGGAAAAAAGTCAGCTAGATAGGGGTTGGCCACCCTACCACCCCCCAGTCTGCGCATCGCATCTTCCCAACGTTGTTGGGCCGGATCTCAAACCCCGTGGAGAAGAACATCCACTCTAGGGCTCAATCCTGAAAAACGCTCGAAGAAAAATGTGCTCAGAATACTGCTGAACCTGAAGTTCCGTATCCTACCTGCCTTACACTCACTGAGCTGATGTTTCATGTTGCTCAGTAGTGAAGTACTCCAGTCGTATATGGTCGGTCTCATACACTCCACCGCATAGAACATCAATGTCCGAGAGGCCTGATGGAGTGATGCTAAGCCTGCTATCTTGCCCAGTGTCAGTAGTATGGCCTTTAGGCCCAGCACCTGTATAGCGTTGGTGGGAACTTGACTCCCCACCTTCTCAGTATTTGGGTAGTAGTACACAGCTATGTACTCATCAATAGTAAGCACATGACCTGACCCACCTCAGGAATGAAGGTTCACCACCTCCCCTCGTCTAGATAGACCTGTGATAAAGTAGATATCCTCCACCTCAATGATGAGGGATATACCATCTATCCGGAAGGACTCTGAGTCTGGATCCCAATAGTCTACCAGCATCTACAGCAGTCCTGGTTTGGCCCTCAAGCCACCAAGGTACCAAAACTTATAGAGTTCGCATGCACGTAATACTTGTTGAGCCCTTATGTCGGCCCTTACTGCCTCCTCTACTTCACCATGCTCGCGCTCTCGCCATTCTAGCACCATCCTGCATGAGAAATTGACCAACTGTCCATTAGATTCTTGTAAATCCACTTGCGCGGTGTCATACATGACTGTTTTGCAAACATCCACGTATGTACGCGGTTTCTAGCCCCTTTTCCGCGTATAGCCAGCCCTATACGCGGAAAAAGCTTCGATAGCCACATGGGCCACAGCGCTCATGTAGAATTGGCCTTAACAACCTCATTTGACCATGAAAACTTGTAAAAATTATTTTGAAATGCAAGCTGAGAGCATGAGTAAATACCTGGAGGAAACGGTTGTGAATTCCGCTGGCTGGATCTCCTGGAATTTGCAGTTGAAAATCAGAGCTCCAATGGGTAAAAGTTTCAAATGATTTCTATTTTTTACTATTTATAGAAAAATTTTCAAATATTTGAAAATTTTTACCCCCTTTTCTATAGTTTTGACAGTTCCTAACTAATTTGGACTGTTTATGACATAATCTGTGATGTCGAAGACCATTTGCAGTGCCGTTTCAGCCTTTGGATTGACCCATTCGTGCCCATCTCAGGTATCATGTCTACACTGGAATATAGGTTAGGTCCACCACCATTTGCATTTTGCATGACCTTATGACCATGTCACTATATCCTTAGGTACGAACCCACTCTATTATGTCACGGAACCTTCTTGCTGCTCTAGAAGTGGCATGATATGAGTGGTAGAGCCTCACCTTACATGGGTACCCTAGTTAGCGCCTTATTTGCATTTGGTGCCCATGCCGATGTTTCTCCCTTTAGGGTGTGGGAGTCCGTTTTATAGTATTGCCATGACATTTCGCAAGAGCCTCATACTCCTCTTGATCTTATGCTGGCCATGATCCCCCAGACTCCCTTGTATCAAGTTGTGGATGCATTATCATGAGCTTTGCCTATCTTATTGAGCTTTATGCCGGCTTCCCTGACATTGCGTTTCAGCCATATAGCTCAAGCTTGTCTCATGTCTATCCATGCAGAGCCTTTCTTTATATCCTTCGCAGCTTGATTCCCTTTTTACCGGGAGGGGATTTTCCCCCGAGTGTCAATATCCTACACATGTATCCTTGCATTAAGCATAGGTATGTTCCACTTCTTGGAACTAGTTTGTTTTCCCTAATGACACTCATCTCCTCCTAGTTTGTAACTATAAAGCTAGTTTATTCTTTTTTCAAGCTTTTCAAGTAACTGAAAAAGTCCAAAAAAAATAAAAAAACCAAAAATCCGGACAAGAAAAGATATTATCTTTGGCAGATGTCAAGTTGTGTCGCCTTCGAACAGAGCACTGTATATCACATCCATTGGTTGGTTTATAGTTTGACTTTAGGAGTTGTACTCATTTATCTGAGTTTATCTCCACCGACTGGTTATGCTTCCAGTCCCTATGGAGCCTCTATTGATGCCTCCTGCGTCATAGAGATGTCCCAGTTTGTATATCGAGTATATGCTACCTTCATTCAGTCACCATACGCCGTTATGCTCTTGTTCGAAGGAAGTTGAAACCTGAGTCGGCCATTCCTCAGTTATCTTGACTTTGCATGTCGGCCATTCTTGGTACAGTTACTGGTTCGTGCGCCTTATGATCGAGTCCTTCCACATTATACAGCCTTGCTGAGTACCTCGTGTTGGATGATGGGGGATTCCCTAATGCCCTCCTTCCAGCGGATTTCATCCCATCGACTTCAGATCATTTATTCTGGGATTGGAGTCTAGAGTCAGTTTGAGTGCCTTGAGACTTGCAGTCATCAGTGGCAGGTTCTCTCGCCATCGACAGTTTTGGGAATACACCAATGTCCCTTGATCGATGGATTCTCTCAAGTGTTCGACCTCAACATATTTATTCACACTTGTTAGTTTGCACTCTAGTACCTTGATTCCCATTTTCATTATCGGTGGGTGATCTCGCGTCTGTTAACGGTATACATCAATGAACGGTAATCAGATGATGGACTACTATGTTCGACCTCGACACCTCTATTCGCATAGTAGGACATGTACTCGTAGCGGTGTGTGTAGAAGACCTTCCAGATTGGTGGCATATATTATATGCTACCTCCTTGATCGTGCCAGTGTTTATGAGATTTCAGCTCTCGTGACTTGTTCCAGTATATGTCAAACATTTCCAGCCACTATGGAGATCTTGAGCTATTGTATATCTTCATCCTTTGTGGAGATCATGGTCCTTTGTATATCCTCATCATGGAGATTCTGATCTATGTATATTGTGCATGGCAATGACCACATCTGTGTTATCATGTTTCATGCCTATTCATGGCCATTGTACTCTTATGTATCCGGGACTGCTATATGTATTTGTAGTTATATGCAGAGTTGTATTATTGTACTATGCTGATTGGTTGGCTGGTCTTCCATTTGGGTACCTTCATCACTCCACTTCTGGGATGGACTTATAATGTATTTCAGGCATCGTATAACCCCTCTGATCTCATACATTAGGGGGCATCTGTTATAGCGTATTTCACCACACTAGGTGAATCACACATTGTATGGCCTTCCCCTGTCCCGCTGCAGACTCATTAGCCCCTATGGACTACTTTTTGTCTTTTGATGTGTCCTTGATCATCCCTAAAAACATAAGAAAAGTGATATACGTGGCTTTTACCCCGATAACCACGTACATACGCGGATATGACCCCTATAGTCGCGTACATCGGGATGTGTGCATAATCCAAATCCTTTTGGAGTTTTCCTTGACTTGGATCCGACCCATATGACTCCTGGCCTTCCATATGCCTTGAGATCACACGGATTCGACCTTTCAGTATCCCTTTGAAAAGATATATAAGGAACCCCTTGAGACATTGAAAGCATAAGAGAGAATTGAGAGTAACGAAACTATATTCCATTGTTTTCAGAACTTATGCTTGAGTCTGCATCCCTTTGTCCCTTGGAGCACTGTTGTGTTCTTCCCAAGCTTGAATTTTGCTAGTGAGCTTGCTATATGAGTGATGGAGGATTGAGGAGGTGGAGGCCCAAGTGGGGGATTCAGTTTCTCTGGTTCGCAAACGTGCCGTCAGAGGTTGTCACTTGTAATCTCTGATTTATATTAATAGAAATATCTTTTCCTGTCCAGTAATGTGTATTTGAATGAATATTGTATCCATTGGAATATGTCAAATGCTTTTACATTATAGATTATATATGCTAGAATAGATCTAACAACATGATATATAGTATGCTTGTATTGTTTACTTGTTGTTGAGGAAGTATTTTATCAATTCAAGCTAAAGATTGGAAAGCTTAACGGGGATCTACTTCAATCGTCCGGAATAAGGTACGAGGTTCGATCCTTTAGTGTTAGACATTTGATTTCTATTGCATATTGGGAAAGATTGATTTCTGGAGTCTAGCTGTCTGTTGTGGTACCCCAAGACATAGGAATTTATCTCCATAACAAACACTGAAGTGGCCACCAGCAGGCCCGTCATGCAGTTGTGTTAAAACTGAATCAGATTCCTCCTTTTCTAGACAGGGAAGCAAGACTCCATCTGCATTTTTCCTTAAAAGTACATAATTTATCAATTGGTAGGGTGCTGATTTTAATATTATGTTTATTTTCTTGTTTGGGTCTAAATAGTCCGGGGCACTGCCGGTTTCAAGATAAGTGCGAATGTCAGTATACCATGAACTAGCCAGGTCTAGGATAAAACAAACCTCCTTTTGTAGCAAGATATCATCTAAAGGTATGCCATTCTGGTCAGCAGGAAGATGTGCTGATTCGGCTACCAATTTACACAAACCCAAACCACGTACAATTTGAGAGGGTTTAATCTCTAGGTCATAATCCTACAGAGCAGCCATCCAATGTGCCCTTTTTTCTCCAACATCTTTCTGTACTAACAAATTTCTCATAGCAGAGAATTGAACAATTACCTTGGTTTTTTATTTAAGGAGATAAGGATGGAAATGTTTTACTTCTTTGAACACATCAAAAGCCTGTTTATCCACTTTGTGGTAGTTCAACTCAGCTCCTTTTAAATTTGAGCTCATGAAGGAGATAGGTACTTTATCCCCCTGCTAGTATTTTTTGAGTAAGAACAGCTGCGTAAGATATGTAGGATGCAAAAGTATAGAGAATAAATTATTTCCTAAACTCAGGGCTCACAAGTGCGGGTGACTCAGCTATGGCTTCTCTAATTCTGATAAACGACTCTTTCTCTTTATCCCCCCATGAAAAAGTATTTTCTTTGTTAATCATATTTTGCAGTGGGCAGATGATTTCAGAAAAAACTGGGAATGAATCTTCTCATGAAATTAATCTTTCCCATGAAGGATTGCATATTTTTCTTAGTAGAAGGAAAAGGAATCCTAGAGATATCTTCGGTTCTCTCTGGATCAATCATGATCCCTTCCTTTGACACTACAAACCCTAGCAAAATTCCCTCAGTTACTGCAAATATTGTCTTTTTAGGGTTAAGGGAAATACCGAACTTCCTGCAACGTTCAAGCACTTTACGTAAGTGTGAAATGTGATCAGATTTTTTTTTGGAAAACATAGTGATGTCATCCAAATAGAAAACGACAAAGTGATTTATCAGACCTATGAAATTATCATCTATTGCCCTTTTGAATGTGGCCCCAACGTTTATCAATCTGAAGGGCATCTTCCTGTAGACATAGGTTCCCCAAGGGGTCCTAAAAGTAGTTTTCAGCTGGTCTGCAAGAGAGACTAGAACTTGGTTGTACCCAAAAAAACCATCTAATAAAGACAACATTTGAGCACCTGAGACCTTCTGGAGGATTTGTTCTATGGGTGAAACATGATAGTTGTCATTTTCTAATGATTGGTTTAAGTTTCGAAAATCTACACACAACCAAATATCTCCATTTCTCTTCCTAACAGGGACAAGGTTCACCACCCACTGTGTATGACATATAGGAAATATAATTTGGGCGGTCAGCAATTTATTCAATTCTTTCTTTACCACCGGTTCTAGGGTAGGGTGCATTTTCCTTAGTTTCTGCTGGAAAGTTTTTGACTGAGATTTCATAATGATTATGTGTTTTATGATCTGGGTATCAAATGTCTTTAGATCATCGTATGACCATGTAAATACATCCTTGAACTCACTAAACAATTTTAGAAAGGATGATTTTTCGTTCTGGGTACAGTCTGATCCTAAATTGATATTTTGAGGATTTTCTTCCGTGCCTAAATTTATGATTTCATAACGCATGTTAGAACTGTTAGTTTTGCAATTAGGCACTCCTTTAAACTTATCATGTAGGTCATAAAAATTTTCGAGCCTAAGAACTGACGTAGGGATCGAATTTACCAGCTCAAAATATTGGTCAATCGACTGAGGTGGATGGATTATTGAGAAGTTGTGTAGATCTTCATCATGCGTGATCTTGTCAATTGTTGATTCCTTAAAAGCATCTTCTCCTGTTAAAAAGGCAATGATCTGCGAATCATCATTAAAAACACGCCAATTAGTGATGTTATCGGGGATCGACAGTCTAAACAATAATTCAATAGAAAATACATTGGGAGAAAAAATTTCTGCGGGAATGAGCTACAATGCTACATTTGCCAAAAGGTCGGCTTCTTGATTCTGAAAATGAGGAATAGACTCAATATTAAAGGCATCAAATGCTGAAATTAGATTCCATACCTCTTTTTGATAACTTTGCAAATGATTAGATAAGCAATGAATGGAATTGTAGACTTGTCGAACAATAATTTCAGAATCGCCAAATGCAATTAGAACCTTAACATTTAAGTCCAACGCCTTCTTGAGTCCCTGGATGAGGGCCTCATATTTGGCCGTGTTATTTGTGCAAAGAAATTCCAGCCTACAAGATAGCATAAGTTTGTTTCGTATGGGATATAGGAGCATGCAGCCTACTCCTACACCTTCTTTGGATCGAGAACATTCAAAATACAGATTCCAAGGCTTATCAACAAGACTAACTACATCATTTACATCATTTATAGTGTTAATCAAACTGGGAGCAGCTTCTTGAAAATCGTAATGTAAAATTTCTGATTTATTTATAGAATCAGTAAATGCAGATTTAAGTGCAGGGAAACTTCCCAAATCGAAGTCATATCCATAGTTCCCTAAAATGGAATCACTAAACAAAACTGGCTCGTTGGGAGAGTGTATCTCGATCACGGTGTGTTTCATGTATCTCTCTCTGTCAATCCTGATATGATTTGGTTGCCCATTTTTAGGTAACCACAAGTGTGACCAATCGGTTGAAAAATATCCTTTTCAAGTTTGAGACCGGTCATGACTTAAAAACAGCCCATAGACATACGGTATGTCTGCTACCACTACATCAATAACCTGGAAGAGCCGTGGATTAGTGGCCATTCTAATCATTACTCCTTTTAATTCTCCTACAATTTTCACCTTAGATCGATCTAGTTGGCTGATTTGAATTTCACAAGGACTGGGCTTGGCATTCAGCTTCTTACAAACTGAATAGGGCATAATGTTTGACAAAGCTCTGAAATCGATCATACAGTTATGGACATTCCAATTAAATATTTCAAACATCAGTAGGAAGGGGGGAGTTATAGATTTGGAGTTCTTACCTATCAGTATCTTTATCAGCAGTTGTCTTGATATTACTATTAAAACCAACTGTTGTTTTACTAGTTGAAGGATCAAGGTTACTGACTGAAGGTACAGAGGAATGATTTTTCATTTTAGTGTTTGATGAAGTTGTTAAGTTAGAGAGTATTAAACCTCCAGGCATAGGATAAATTTTCAATAAATCAAACATACTGATATTCTCCCTTTGTTTCTTGAGATCATCTATGATGTCATACTGGAGATCAATACCCCGAGTCATAGGATGTTGATTTGAAGGTTGGGGACTGTTCCTAGGTGTGGGTGATGGTTGTGAATCTACAGGCCCTTTACTTCTTGTATTATGGGTGTGTTGGTGGACAAATACAGAATGGTCCTTAGATTCCCCCTCTTTGGCTGAACTATCCCAGAAATGGCAATTAAACAGGAGAGGATCTTCTGGAGCTTCCTCTTCAGTTTTAGGCTGCTCGGGTTCACTATCTTCTTTCGACTCTTGGTCAGTCGAAGTTTCAGGTCAGGCATAGACAACTCTTATAGTATTAAAAACCTCCTCATTGGTTTATATGTCAAGTGGATTGTTTTTCCTGGCACTTGGTGATGTATATGGCCGGTATGGGGTTTTAAAATTCCCTCTATTTGAAGTACCTTCCCCATTATTCCGTTTCAATATCACCAACTCATTCATGAGAGACCTATTTGGTTGTTGTAATTTTTCTACATCGAAAGCAAGAGCATCCTTTTTATCTGTGTTAGTTCTTACAGGGGCTTCGTTGCCTTTACGAAAAGAGCCATCAGTTTTGCCATTATTTTATGGTTCAAATGTCAACGAATTATTTTCGACCTTGATTGCTTCTTCGAACGTTTCAACTAATGTGATTTTACCAGCTTGTTTTACAAACATACCAAGGGATTTAGGTAATGTTGAAGCATAATTCTCAATTATGATATCTTCTGGAGGTTGGGAGGCTACTGGTATCTTATTCAAGAGAGTGAGGAAATGCTGATTGAAATATTTATCCTTTCTTTGTTCTCCATCTTGATTCTATCCAATTATAGTGCTAACACAGCAGGAGTTTTGTCTTCATCAAACTTGTTTAATAATGACTGACTAAAATCACCCCAACTAGTTATAGATTATTGAGTTAAGGAAAAATACCAAATTGTAGATTTTCCTTCAAAATTTAAAGGAAAAAGTCGACATACCACATCCTCATGCTGAACATTCATGGTCTGAACAGCCAGGATGAACTTGTCGATGTGATTTTTGGCCAGGCCCTTATCATTTGGGTCAAACTTAGGTAGCAATTTGTTAGGATGTTTAGGTATATTATGCTACAGTCTAGGTACAACAATGACACCGCGTCATAACCATGGTTTATCAACATTAGGATTACCTTGGTCACGATCACCCATGTCTAGATTGGATTTCGGATCTAATGAAGAGTCATTGTTATGGTCATGGAGGCTATCAGGTGGTGATTCAGGAGGTGAAGGGGGTAGGTCAGATCCACCTGTAGAAAACAATCATCGGGAAGTGTTATGACTAGCCACTCCTCTCAGGAGATCACTAATATGATAATCAAGAGACCCTCTCAATGGTTTAAGAGGCTCTTTTCCAATCAGATCGGTAGCTAACTCGGTCATTGCCAAGGTTTGAAAATGAGCTCTGCTTGGCAATCCAAAATTTATCAGAGGGATCCCTGTTTGGCAAGAATAGGCTCTTGTTAAAATTCTACATGATTCCTCTAGGGAAACTGGTGAGACAGTTGGGTCTCTTTCAATAAAAGTCCTAACTGCATCTAAAAACGGTTTATTTACAGTTTTGAGTTGTGATGTAGAGGCCAAAGTAGACAATATTCCAAAACTCGTGAGGGGAGAAGTAGGTTGATTACTGGTAGGAGAATTATGTGATCAATCAGCCATTAATCTTTAACCTCATGCTCTCCTTCTAGCACCATTTGTTGGTCGAGAAAACTGACCTAGCCCAACAATAGAAAGACAACCGACACACTCGACTTAATGCAATCTTGTATATGTTTGGAGTGATTGTCTTTAAAAGGATCAAGGCCTTGCTACCTGGATAATGTGCTCTCAAAATATAGAGTCTCTCGAGGTATATGTGGCAAGATTTTCTTAACCAAATCTCCTAACAAATCAGAGAAATTCAACCTAATGACTAACTAATGCTAAATACTATCTTAAACTAAGTGCAGAAAATAGTAGCTCCTAATTCTACCCTACGATGGCCTAAATGCAAGTTAACTATCTCATCGGAGAGCATGAATTAATGGTTTGACAATAGGTCTTAAAGGATAAGGTGATCTATAATTCTGAACTGTTATAAAATGCTACAGTCAACAGAACTAAATCTGAATTACCTCACAATAAAAATGACATTTCATTACAAGATAATTTGAAGAAAAATTAAAACCTATTATCAAATAAAAATAACATAGTCCTAAAACATAACAGATACAATCATATACTAACATGAAGACAGAACAAGGTCAGCTTACAAGTTAATAACTCATGTAACATAGTTTTATAATCAATTGAAAATGTGAAGAAACTCACTCACTTTCAACATAATAACAAATCATTCACATTTCAAGACATTGTAATCATTCGAGATCCATGAAAGAATATTTCACATATAATATGATGATATATATATATATATATATATATATATATATATGAAAGTGAAATTTAACAAAGGACAACCATCATTAGCACAGTGTAAAACAACTTAAAGACTTAGCTAAGGTCTTCACTATTCTGTAGCATCAAGTAATCTTCAGAAAACGTTCAGAAAACACCAGCACAACAGAATGTAATATGAAACTGTGAAATATCACTTCTCCATAAGTCTCAGGAATCGAACCCTTTACTCATGTTTGAAAGTTGTTTATAAAAGGAACTGAAACAACAACTAACTAACTAATTCTCCTATTTCTATGGTAGTATATGGATTTTATCCAAATATAGGTCAAAGAAAAGACCAGGATCATAGGTATATCATTGTGTAACCACCAGGAGGGAATAACGTGCCAAAAAAATAGTTAACTTACTGGATAAATCCAGTGTCATTATTCCCCAAAACGTGTCATCACTATATTCGATAATCCACACTGATGATGCTCAGAAAAAGGAGTGTAGAAACAACATAATAGCAATCAATTGCATTTTCGAAGCTGCCTCCAATGAGTAAACTCCATGTAGTCAAAACCACAAACACAGCATGGCATCTAACTTCATCTCACCGACTCATTAATACCTATAAATTTTAAAATAGAATTTGTTAGCACAATGCAACTAACAATCACATAGAAATGAATAGGATGTCTGCAGAATTTTAATTCTGCAGATATCCTCATTAAATAATCAAACTTTGCATCGAGAACCAAAACTGACAAAAATCAAGATATTACTAACCTTTGGAGGTTAATTTGAAATCGTCTGCATGCATAATCGAATATTTAAAACATAAGACAAAAATTGGAATTCATTCCGAAAAACAAAAAAAAATGTCAGATTTTAAGAGCTGTTTCGATAGAAAGTCAAATTGGCACATTTCTCCTCACCTCATCTAGCTTGGATTTGAATCTAACATTCCTAATCTTAGCAATTTTATTCTGTTTGATCAACCTTTGATTTCTTAATAGAATCTTTTTAACTTGATATTTATGTTTCAGCTTCTTCTCCCTAAAAAAATTCCACTTCTCAATCCAAGAGATTAAATAAGTTTTCAGACCTACGATTTCATCCATAGCAAATGTCTTGATAACCGGAGCCTCCTTTAAGTCAGTTTCTAGAGATTAAATGACTTGAGCATAATGGTTTTGATTGATTTGTTCCTTTGATCCTCCATTTGATCCTCCTCTGTCTTACTCAACTATGTAGGGCTTTTCATCAATTTCTTGATCCGCATCACATTCATGATCTACTTGTTTAACAACACCAACATTATCCTCGAAGACAGACACATATTTCAGATCCAAGAAAGATGGACCATTTGGAGCTGGGTTGGGATGAAGTTTTGAGGAATCACTTACTTCAATAATAGGGACATCCCCAATACTCAGGTCTCTTCTAGAAAACAAGGCAGCTGTCATACTACGACTAGTCCTACAAATAGCCTGATTACTCAACACTCTGCTAATTTGGTCTTCAACCGATTTTTGACTAATGTTAGCCTGTGAATGAGGGAGATCCTTATTTCAACAGGGTATTGTGATTCCCGATTTTCTCACTCGAGGCTGAGAATTATCAATAGGAACTTCAGGGTTTGTTTCAGAATTGACTTTAACATCACTGAAAATTATGGTTCAACTAGGTTCAGATACTTCATCATCCAGATTACCTTGAAAACCAGACTCTTTAACTCAGGTTCGGCTTCTTCAGTTTTGATATGCCTATGTCTAGTTCTAGACCTCTATCTGGGACATTCTTCATTCTCACCAAACCCATTACGTATGAGGAAATATTCCCAAGTATCCCTTAATTATCCTAGCCGGTATGACACGAGTATTTTAATCAATTTGTGATGAAACAGACTCCTCTCCTTATCCCCTACATTAATTTGATAGGTGCATGCCATCTTATGCAAGATATTCAAGAAATAGTATGGCATGTTCACAGGACATCCCTTAAAAATCATTAACAGTCGGAGGTGATAGAACTGGGTTTGGTAAAGTCTAACCTCATAGGTGACGTACCTGATAACAAGCTCGAGCAGAGAACACCATTTTTTCATGAGCAGCTGAGAAGGGAAACTGGATTTATACTTCATTTTCTGATGAGCTGGAGTGAGGAACTCCTTCCAGTCGTCATTTTTTACATACTTACCCTTATACCAACATTCACCTGTCTAAGGTAAACCAATGGCCTGAGAAACAAACTCTTATATCAACCTCAATTATATATCCCCAACTTGTGCTTTAACCCCATCAAATGATGCTGCAAATGCCCTGGATGTTGCCAAGTTGAACCCAGAGAACTTCTGCAAAATCCCTAGCCATCCAACCCTAAGAATTACCTCACAGCATTTAGGGGTAGTGTCCAAATACTCGTCTCCTATGAGTTCAAATCTCGACACCAGAGCCATGGTAGCGATTACACAAACTTTCAGATTTTTCAAAAACCAGACTGAAACACACAGTCGATTTATCCAGAGTCCACACATTTCAATTAACACTCCAAACTGCCCTATTTTACCAAAGCACTGTGAATTTTCCTGCAAATTCATCATACCTGGGACTTGACAGGTTAATGGGACTTTGAAAACACTTACCACACCATAATGATTTGCAGGAAAATCGAGTGAGCGATGGCTTAAGTGTGATATTTGCATGATGTAAAATTGACAGATGGCAAAGCTTTAGGTTACGTGGATACCAAAACCCTGATTTCAATCATAGCATCAACACTGATTGACATTCTTCATAATGTTGTGATAGTCTAGAAAACGCATCGTTTCAAAACATAGTTGAATGGTTACAATGCCCTAATCCTTCATCATCGAATATCACAATAATAAGGTTACTAAATAAGAATGTAGTTGATGTAATTAGGATCAGGGTCGATATTATAATGACAAAGAAACAATTGATAATGCAACCAAAACCATATCAAAACTCTGAAAATCATCTTAGCCCCTTATGATAGACTTTAATACTGACTCACTTCGAAAATACAAAATTCGTAATAAGGATAAGTGTATAATAATGTGAAACTTACGAAAATTATATTAAATACACTTTTATCCCTATGATTAACATGATGAAATAAATATTTTAGAAGTGAAATTTTTTTGTTAGATCTCCTATATGAATTGAACAGAAACAATTATCATACCATGTAGCAACTTGCTTGGATTAATAGTCAAAATTCATTGATTTAATAAATCCATTTGACCTCGAATATGCATGAGTGATAAATGTTGTGAGATTAGGAGCTACTAACTTTAAGGATTATAATTTTCTAAATGATCAAAAGAAATGAGAGATTAAGTCCAAGAGATTCAATTTTGACATAAACTGATGTTAATCCTGTTGATGTATTTGTAACTTCGGAATGTATTCATCTATGTATCTTATGTATTGTAACCCGATGTTTATTACGGGATGTATATATTATGTAATTGAGTCATGTTGTCATGTCCCGATGCTCTGATCGGGAGAATCAGTAATGTAAACAATTCATGTCAAGTCATAGTGGGTAACCCTCCGATTGAGTAAGGGTTAAAGTCCCCGCAGTTTCGGGGCACTAGGGTTATTAGAATCTCCTAGTAGAGGTTGGCCCTAGTAGGGTTTTAGTCATGTTGGAATTAGTATAAATTAGAGAGTTGGGTCCTCTATTTAGCACACATCACTCACACACTCAAGTGTAGCGCATAGTTGAGGAAGGAGAAGACACTAGGGCTAGACAAGAAGAAGATCACTGCTATCGGGAGTGCATCTTACTGTTTTGGGGTTTTACATCTTGTGCTGATTCTATCTCTGAGGAAGTTGCGGGGTTTTCTCCATTTATGGTTTCCCTGATAAAAAAAACTGTGTTCATTGTCTCTTGTGTTTTATTGTTGTACTTTTTATTCTCTCAGTAAAGATCCTAACATAATGCTAGCCTAATGTTGAAAAACTAACATGGTATCAGAGCTAACCTGAGAAGAAGACACTATGTAGCTGTGGGTACTAGGGATTCTAGTTTGTGGATCTTTGTCCACAGATTTTCAGCAAAAGTAAGGTGGAACAACTCTCCTCCTTAGGGTGCATCTTTCTGTCGAAGCAGAATCCAATTCTAAGATTTTTCAGTTTTGGACCTATCACTCCTGTCGAAAATTAGGGATTTTCATAGAAGAGGCATTTTTTAGTAATCCCAGGCCTGGATTGATCTCCTTCCCAAAATCAAAGTTAGGGACAAATTTCAAGGCATTTGGGTAGATAGAACTCTGGAAAAGCAAAACCCTAATTCGCTCCTGAACCAGCTCTGCAGGATTTCAGCTCAAGTTTCAGATCCGACATATTGAACTTGGTAAGATCTAAAATATTTTGTATTTCCATTTTAGGTTCTCAGTTAAGATGTCTCATCATACCAAGCTTGATGAAAATATTGAGGGAGCTGATAACTTCCGAGCCTGGAAGTATAGGATCTCCTTGGTCCTGGAGGAAAATGAATTAGACTCCTACATCCATGAGGAGGTTCCCATTCCAGAGGGAGATGAGGCAAAGGCCTCACATAAGAAGAAGATGGTTATGACAAAGAGGATCATTGATGATTCTATCAAGGATCACCTTGTCCCATAGGTGTCCTCTCTCAAGACACCTAAAGCTATGTTTGATGCCCTAACCAAATTGTTTGAAGGGAAGAACATCAATCGGAAGATGACCCTGAGAAACCAACTGAAGAATGTGAAGATTCAGAATGCAGAAACAATCTAGTCTTACTTCACAAGAGTTTCTCAAATCAAAGAGAAACTAGAAGCAGTTGATGAAGAAGTGGAAAATGCAGAGATTGTAATGACTACATTGAATGGCCTTCCTAGGTGATGGGATTCTTTCATCCAAGGAATTTGTGCTAGGAAGAAGTTAGTCAAGTTCAGTAGACTATGGGAAGAGTGCTCTCAAGAAGAAGCTCGGATAGCAGCTCAAGATGAGAAGATGGGAAGTGAAGACCAAGCTCTTACAGTACACTCCAAGTCTCACTCCAAGTCAAGCAAAAGAAGACATCATGGTTCCAGAGGTAAGTACTCTCACAAAGATAATACTAGAAGAGATGTATCTAGGATCATATGCTATACTTGTGATGAAGTAGGACACTATGCAAGGAATTGTCCTAACAAACAGAAGATAGTAAATAAGAGCAACAAAAGAAGACATCATGCTCATGCTGCAGAGGATGATGAACCATCTAGGAAGAGATCCAGTTATGAAAGTGAAGATTCTTCAAGCGAGGATGAATATGTTATGATATCAGCTCTCACAGGTAACATTACTCATGGTAGTGATGATTGGCTTATAGACAATGGGGCTTCCAAACATATGACTGGATTCAAGGAATCCTTTGTAAGATTGTCAGAACATGAATCACCTCACAAGGTAAAGCTAGGAGATGACTACCAATATCCAATAAAAGGTACTGGGGAATCTTCATATAAGTTAGACTTTAGAAAATCTCTAACAATGAAAGAAGTATTGTTTGTGCCAGGACTCAAGAAGAACCTTCTCTCCATATCAGCACTTAATGCAAAAGGAATGTGAGTTGCATTCATAGATGGTCAAGTCATCATGTGGCCTAAAGGAAATACTATCGATGATGTGGTAGTAATTGGAGAACAAGAAGGAGGATTATACAAATTGAAGGGCCATCCAGAACAAGCCTTGGTCCATGACACAATAGAGCCAAGTGAACTTTGGCATAGAAGGATTGCACATGTACATTACAGAGCACTACCTATTGCAAGCAAAGTTGTTGAAGGTCTTCAAGAAATTCAAGCAAAACATGATGGGGTCTGTAAAGGATGTGCGAAAGGAAAGAATACAAAGAAGACATTTCCAAGCAGTGAAAGCAAAGTAAAAGGAATATTGGAAATCATCCACTCCGATGTATGCGGTCCTATGTCATCAAACTCTCTAAGCGGGTATGCATATTATTTTTATTTTATTGATGACTTTTCTAGGAAGACATGGGTTTGCTTCATGAAGAACAAAGACGAATTATTCAGTAAGTTCAAAGAATTCAAAGCCTTGATCGAAAACCATACTGAAAAGAAGATCAAGACCATTCTATCAGATAATGGTGGAGAATTCACTTCAAATGAATTCAAAGAGCTATGCAAAGAATCGGGGATTAAGAGGGAGTTGTCCACTCCTTATAATCCACAACAGAATGGGGTTGCGAAATGGAAGAACAGAACCATCATGGAAGCTGCAAAAGCCATGTTTCATGATCAAGACCTTCCTATGCATCTTTGGACGGAAGCTGCCAGAACAACGGTGTATGTACAGAACCGTACTCCACATAGAGTACTCAAGAACAAGACTCCTGAATAAGTATTCTCCGGTAAGAAACCATAAGTCAGCCATCTCAGAATATTTGGTTGTCATGTGTACATCCACATTCGAAAAGAGAAGAGGACTAAATTAGATCCTTTAGGAAGGAAGGGTATATTTGTGGGATAACTCTGAAAGCTCAAAGGCTTACAGAATATATTTCCCAGGATATAAGAAGATTGACATCAGCAGGGATGTGACATTTGATGAAGACACAACTTACAACAAATCCAGAAAGAGACCTTCTAAAGAACCTGAAGAAGAAAAAGCACCCAGAATTCATGATACAACCATGAATGAAGAAACTCGAGAAGAAGATCAAGAATTTGAAGAACCACAAAGATTTGTAGATCCACCCGTGGAGAAGAATCCTCATAAGAAGAAACCTGCTTGGGTACGAGAACTTATCCAAGGTGTGGAAAGATATGGGGCTCCAGAAGAGAATCATAGAGAAAGAAAGAGGACTAGATCCTATTCCGAGTACATAGCTTTACTATGTGATTTCATTGATAAAGAACCTTCCAGTTATGATGACATAGCAGAACAGAAAGAATGGAAGGATGCTATGATCGAAGAGTACCAATCGATCATGAAGAATGATGTTTGGGATGTTGTCCCAAGACTAGATGGGAAGTCAGTTGTAACTTCCAAATGGATATACAAGATCAAACATGCTGTAGATGGTAGCATTGAAAAGTATAAGGAAAGATTTGTAGCTCGAGGTTTCTCTTAGAAAGAGGGAATAGACTATGAAGAGACCTTTGCACCTGTAGCCAGATACACTTCCATTAGATCAGTACTTGCTCTGGCTGTAGTGATGAAATGGAAGATACACCAGATGGATGTCAAGACGGCTTTCTTGAATGGTGTATTGGAAGAGGAAGTGTATGTAGA
The DNA here is from genome assembly GCA_001517045.1 of Pseudotsuga menziesii. Lineage (NCBI taxonomy): Eukaryota > Viridiplantae > Streptophyta > Pinopsida > Pinales > Pinaceae > Pseudotsuga > Pseudotsuga menziesii. The sequence continues at coordinate 37,497 of LPNX010701773.1, forward strand.
ACAACCACTCGGTTTTGAGACACATGACAGGGAGTCTCATGTATGCATATTGAAGAAAGCCCTGTACGGCTTGAAATAGGCACCCATGACATGGTACAGAAGAATTGATAGCTTTCTATCCAGTTTGGGCTTTACCAAGAGTAAAGCAGATTCCAACCTTTACTACAAGGTTGAATATGGAAACCCGGTGATGCTTCTACTATATGTAGATGTTCTTTTCGTGACAGGTATGGATGGGTTGATTACTGATGGGAAGAGAAATCTTGCTGCTGAGTTCGAGATGAAGGACTTGGGTATGATGCATTACTTTCTAGGTATGGAGGTGTGGCAGAGTGTGAATGGAATCTTCCTTGGACAAGGGAAGTATGCAGTAGATATCCTGAAGAGGTTTGGGATGATGCACTGCAAGACTATGGCCACACCTATAGAATTGAAACTGAAGCTATTGAATGATGCTTCTTTAGAGTTAGTTGATGCTACGATGTATCATCAGATGATTGGGTCATTGATGTACCTGACGAACATGAGACTAGGCATTTGCTTTGTTGTGAACACCTTGAGCCAGTTCTTGACAGATCCGAGAAATGTTCACTTGATTGTTGCAAAGCATATTCTGAGGTACTTGAGGGGTACAGCTGATTATGGGCTTAAGTATGATGCGAATCAAAAGATTAACCTAGAGGGTTATGTTGATTCAGATTGGGCAGGAAGTGCCATCGATAGGAAGAGCACTTCAGGGTGTTCCTTCAATATGGGATCAGGTGTGATATCTTGGTTTAGCAGGAAGCAATCCTATGTGGCACTAAGTACAGCTGAAGCAGAGTATGTCACAGCTTGTTTAGCTAGTTGTGAGGCAGTATGGCTGAGGAATCTACTGTCTAATTTATTTGATCTCCAGATGGATGCTACTTGTATACATTGTGACAACCAGAGTTGCATGAAGTTGTCAGAGAATCTAGTGTTCCATGACAAGTCGAAGCACATCAATATCAAGTATCACTATATCAGGGATATGGTGTAGAGAGGAGTAGTGAAGCTCCAGTATATTGCGATGGAGGAATAGATAGCTGATGTGTTGATGAAGCCATTAGCCAGATTGAAGTTCGTGTACTTCTGGGAGAAGCTTGGTGTTCTCCAGATTGAGGTTTCCTCCAAGGGAAAGTGATGAGTCCCAAAGCCATTCTGACAAGCAGGTCAGATGTAAGGGCTGATCCATTCTATCATGGTGAGAGCATTCAGTTCCTTCCATGTCAGATATGAGTGCTAAAGATCCCAAATCCATTCCGATGAGAAGGTTAGATGTAAGGGCTGAGCCATTCTTTCATGGTGAGAGGATTCAATTCCTTCCATGTCAGATATGAGTGCTAAAGATCCGAAGCCATTCTGATGAGCAGGTCAGATGTAAGGGCTAAGCCATTCTGTCATGGTGAGAGTATTCATTTTCTTCCATGTCAGATATGAGTGCTAGCCATTCTATTGAGTAGGACAGATGTAAGGGAAACTGCCACTCTCTGGGAGAGTGGAGGCACCTGATCAGTTACCAGGTAGCTCATTCTGGGACTAGGGGCCTTTTTTATGAGGGTGGAGGATTTGGTTCCTTCCAGGTCAGATGTGAGTGCATGCCACTCTATCATGGTGATAGGATTCAGTTCCTTCCATGGCCAATGTAAGTGCGGACCATTCCGTCATGGTGAGAGGATTAAGTTCCTTCCATGGTCGATGTAAGTGTGGGACATTCTTTCATGGTGAGAGGATTCAGTTCCTTCCATGTCAGATGTAAGGGCAGGCCATTCTATCATGGTGAAAGGATTCAGTTCCTTCCATGACAGATGTGAGTGTGGGGCCTTTTTGATGTGATTATAGTTTACTACATGATCAAATGTGAGTGCTAGGCATGCCTTTATGACAAGTAGGTCAAATGTAAGTGCTGGGTGTGCCTTTCTAACGAGTAGGTCAGATGTAAGTGCTGGGCAAAGACCTACCTCATGGTTAGGCCTACAACCAGCATGAAAGAAGGATAGCTCTGTAGAACTTCCTATGACGAGATGGCACACACATGACAATGACCAAATGAGATCTATATTGAGCTATGATCCAGATCCAATTATGATGACTCCGAGAGATCTAGATTGAGTGATGATCCAAATCCAGCAGTGATGATCTAGATCGAGAGATGATCCAGATCCAGATCTAGATCAAGTGATGATCCAGATCCAGTCCATTGATGATGATCCAGATCCAGTGATGATGATCCAGATCCAGTGATGATCCATATCTAGTGATGTTGATCCAGATCGAGAGATGATCCAGATTCAAAGAATGAAGATGACTTGAAGACTCAGAAGACACGAGATGTATATGACGAGATGATCCAGTTGATACAGAGAAGAAGACCAGTGCTGAAAATTGTGTTGAAAGAATACCTTCCTAGTTAAGAGGGAGTGTTGATGTATTTGTAACTTCAGAATGTATTCATCTATGTATCTTATGTATTGTAACCCGATGTTTATTCTGGGATGTATCTATTATGTAATTGATTCATGTTGTCATGCCCTGATGCTCCAATTGGGAGAATCAATAAAGTAAACAAGTCATGTCAAGTCATAGTGGGTAACCCTCCGATTGAGTAAGGGTTAAAGTCCCCGCAGTTTCGGGGCACTAGGGTTATTAGACTCTCCTAGTAGAGGTTGGCCCTAGTAGGGTTTTAGTCATGTCAGGATTAGTATAAATAGAGAGCTGGGGTCTCTATTTAGCACACATCACTCACACACTCAAGTGTAGTGCATAATTGAGGAAGGACAAGACACTGGGGCTAGACAAGAAGAAGATTACTGCTGTCGGGAGTGCATCTTACTATTTTGGGGTTTTACATCTTATGTTGCTTCTATCTCTGAGGAAGTTGCGGGGTTTTCTCCATTTATGGTTTCCCCGATAAAAAACACTATGTTCATTGTCTCTTGTGTTTGAGTGATGTACTTGTTATTCTCTCAGTAAAGATCCTAACATAATGCTATCTTAATGTTGAAAAACTAACAAATCCCTCTAAATCAACCAATCAATTAAGATTCTATTGGGAGTACCTTCAGAATCAAATATTCTGACGACAATCCTAAAATATCTATATATGAGTGTTCATTCATGTGGTAATACTGAATGTCGATCAAAAGATTGATTTCAAATTACATATTTGAAATTATTTGTGTTTAAAATGCTCCGGAGGGTGTTGTTTGCCAACATTATTTCAGAAGAAGAAGGGATGATTGGAATAGAGGTTTCAGGGGATGAAGCATGAATTATATTAGCTGGTAGTGATGATGAAAGTACTAATACCTTTTTAGGAATGGATGATGTTGATAGAGAAAAACAAGGAATGTGCAGTGGAATCTTGGGAACTTGAAGTGCAGTAGATTGTGGCATAGGTGGGTGTACAGAGAGAGGGGTGATAGAAGTAGAGATAGGGGTGATAGAAGTAGGTAAGCATGTTGAAGCATGATATACCTCGGATAATGGAGGTGATAAAGTTGATCCAATAGGAAAAGCAGATAGGGTTTGAATTGACAAGAGCAGTAGTGCTGAGGAAAAAAGATAATACCCAAAAGTGGGTTGTGTGTTTTCGGGAACATAGGAATATTTTTTGTTACTACCACTGAATAAATTCATAAATGCCTACAAATTGTTACCATTATCAACTTATTCAATGACAGGCACCAGATAAGTTCCTCCTTCTTTAGGATCAGAATTGGTCAAGTTGATGGTATGAGCTGGAGAGGAGGAAACCTGAACTTTTAGACCTGTAAGTGGCTTAATCTCAGTCATCACCTAATCATCACATTCTGAAGTGATTGTAGCATTTACCTATTTATCAACAACAACCTGAGTAGTTGCAATTTCCTGAGTATCTAGCACAGAAGTCATCTTTGTCAGCTTTTGTTTAAATTGTTGAGAAGTATGTATCAAGGTTTTAACCTGCTGAGCAACAGATGCTTGTGGGACATCGTCCATGGGACCTTTAATACCTTTATCCATAGCTGATCTAGTTTTTATTGAAGAATCTTTAGTTACGTGAGCCTCCTTCTCTTCCTTGTCTTTTCTCATATTTTCCTGAATGCCCCATTCCATTGCTCTATAAGCCAGGACTGTGTCTCTGATTTCCTTCTGGTAGCACAAGATTTGACTTTGTTTCTCTTTGCTCTTGGCTCTAGATAAAACTTCAGAAAAAGTATTGACTCCTTGGTAAATAGAGTCATCCGGTACTTCCTCATGAGTATAACCCACGTTTAAATGATTTTTCCTGAGATGAGCATCAACCCACCCCTTGGGGTCATGTTTCCTTTTACTGGCCAAACCCAATTTCAGAGAAACTATGTGGTCACTAAGCTTTGCATCCTAGGTCAAAGTTGGTATGCTCAGTGGTCCGAGGGTTTGAGGGAACTTAGGCCAAACTCTTCTTTTTGGTCCAACTAGCTTCTTATAAACTCCTTCATTCACTGTTTGGAAGGATATATCCTCAATAACCAACCTGTCAGGTACAACTTTGGGTAACATATGGGTGGTATTGCTACCCTAGAATCTGATATATGCAAATGATTCTCCAACGTACCAATCTCCCATGGTAGTAATAAGTTATCTAGCTTCAGGAGAGAAGGCTGGAGCTTCCATGTTGAAGATTAGAAAATAAATATGGCCAAGGAAGTTTTCACAAATTTCGTAGAACCTGGCCACATAATTGGTATCCCATAATTATGCATGGTAGATGTGTACAGGTGGGGCTAGTAAGATCCAGTTACATCCCAAATTGGGATAACGAAACTCAGTACAAAAGACATCAACAATGAAGGATGAGAAGAATAAATTGGGTTTCTTCCTGGCAGTGGCCTTTTGATAGTCTTGGATGGTTCTCTTGAGTTATAGAGAAATAACAGAATCCCATGGGAGGGATTTTTTCATGGTTAGAACGTGATGAGATATTGGAGGCCATAAATTCTGCACAACATAGAAGCTAGCAAAGAGTAGGGTTCCCTAAACCAATCAATGGTGTAAAGATCATCCTTCCTCTAAGAAAACATATCGGGTGTGTTCATCTAGGACCTCAACATTTCATCAAAATTATATCTTGACTTAGAGGCTTTGACAAAATTAGCGTTAAGGAGTTGTCTGACTGGCTTGAGAGCATAAGCTTTGATGAAGACCTCAGGATGAAAGTTAGCAATCTGCGACCCTGTGTTGCTGTTGAAGGAACGGTCTTTCAGGTTTGCATGTTCAATAATCCATTTAACCGCGTCATTGTATGGGAGAATAGCAGGTCTAGTAGCAATGGAATGGATACTGAAATCCCTAATTCATTGGTAGGAGGGATGGTCATTCGATATGTCCGAGAGGTCGTCATTGTCAAAAATAGAGTAAATCCTAGACCAATCTACTTGGTAGGTTTCACTAACTCTACCACTAGTATCAGAAAAGATGCCAAAGTTTGGGTCCTTAGTCAGCATATCCTTCTGAAGGTTCTTGCATCAGGTAATTCGATACATCTTGGGGTTGAAATATTCTGCTAAAATGCATAAACCCATAATTAAAACTAATTTAAAATAGAACAACAGTAAGCAATTTGAATTAGGAAAATGAATCAAATACTAACCTGTAATTAGACCAAACAATGATAACGTCGATTGGTAAAGATGTAAGGAAATTTAACGCAGCAGAGCAATTTACAGCAGTAAAAATGGTAAATAAATTGCAAAAAGACAAAAATATATATAGATTTTTCCAATTCCGTTAGGACCATAGGATTAAGATAATTGAATAGACAAGATTAAGCCTGCGGGATGCGAGATCTCATTACAGATTTCAAATTTTATATATATGTCCCACAACCCACATTCTGCACATGCGGGATACGGGATGTGGGATCACAAAACAGTCAAAATTTTATTCAATCTCTCCCGTAATCCGCAACCCGCAAGTTGTGGGTTGTGGCTTGCGGAGACACGCAACAAAACCATCAAAATAAATTATTTACCCACAACCCACATTTTTCACATGCGCGATGCAGGATGATCAACTTACACACACACAATATTTCTGCATCCCGCATTCCGCAAGTTGTAGGATGTGGGTCACAGGATGAAAATCTTGGCAAAAAATCAAACTTCAAAATTACACCATGTACAACTTGCAGGTTGTGGGTGTGGGTTGTGGGATGAAATAATTTCTCTAAAATATAGTTCCCCACAACTTCATCAAAACACACAAATCATGCATAGATTTCAGAAATTTGTCTAAGTGAGAAAACAAAGAAACCACAACAAATGTAATAGGGGCCACAAAAATGATCAAAGGACTTCAAGCAGTTACCTTTGTATGTGTAACTGGGCTCCCGTGTTTTAAATAACATGGGATCTGTTGTACCTACAACATGGCGACAATGTTCCAACATCATTCTCAAGCTCTCTATATGGTATTTTATTAATCTAAATATTGTCCAATCGACGAAGTACACTTCAAGAAATTTATGTATAAAGTCTTTAAAAGAAGACACTATGATTTTGGAAAAAATTGCAAGCGAATTCTTAAGTCTAAAGGGCATTACCATATACTGGAGACATCCCCACTACGTTGCAAAGGTAATCTTGTGTCGGTCCTCCTTTGCAATCTTGATCTAATGGTAACCATAAAATCCATTAGTGAAGAGTACATCTCTTTCCCTCTGACATTCTCCAGTACCTCATATGTAAATGGAGTTAGAAACGAATCATGCAAAAAACCATCATTCAACTTTCTCAGGTCAACAAACATTCTTACTTCTCCTCAGGTCTTCTTGCCCTGTAGTATAATTGGGATAATCCACTCTGATTCTTTGGTAGGTTCTATAACATCTTCCTCTAGCATTATATCCAATTCATCCTTAACCTTTTCTTTGTATCTTGGATTCAATTTGTATGGTCGTTGCTTGACCGATTTTGCGTCGAGGCTCAAAGGTATATTCATTTTGATGAGGTCGCCAACTATTCCTTTCATCTTTGAAAATTTTGGTAGGTAACAAATACTAGAATTCATGCAAAAAATCAACAATCTTCCCCACAGTCTCATCATCCCAATAATATTTGATATTGGTGAAATTTGGATTTTCAACAGAGCCAATATTTACTTTCTTAACTTTAAGTGGACTTAGAAATTGGTTGCTGGAAATGCCAAATCCTTCCACTATGTGCATACCTTTCGACGTAGGTATGTTTATGTCAAGCGGGTCATTATCATCTGGTTATCTTTTGACGTTGTAACATTCCATCCAACGGTGTATTTTCACATTGCACTGATGGAAATTTGTACTTGCGACAGGGATTTCGTCAAATATCTTCTCTTTCATTATCTGCAATGCAACATCAATTGTTGTATGATCACTTGCAAATTCAAATGTGTGGGTGAAGCTTGTAGCTAAATTTTCCCACTTGTTACATATAAATTCCCCGAAATCGATAATTATTTTGGAATCAAGCCGAATCTTGTCGAGTCTCTTTCATCGGAACGCCTTTTTATACTTACGCATATATATTTTCCTTGGAACCAAGTAGTATGTGATTTCTGTGCAGAAATAATAAGTTCTCTTTTGGAGTCATATAATGTGGATGTGATCATATTATACTGACGTATGTACAAATGGTGTGATATAATTAGATCCATGAGCGATGCAATATTCTCCCTCTCCAAGGAGTACTCAAATGGAACCTTCCTCTCGTTTTCTAGTATAGATTGAAACCCTGCATTTACTCTAGATGAGCATAGCATATATTTGATGAAATTTCTCGTAATGGTATACATGTTATCTTGCGATCATGGTATACATGTGCGATCGAAATATCATGTATTTGGTGAAATTTCTCTTAATGGAATGATATATTCTAAATTTGTTCGGTTTATGTTTGAAGTTAAATCACTATAATTTTCATTAAATTGATTGAAATAATCAATACAAAACTAATAATTGTGGTTGAAACAAGAAAATTAACCTCCACATAGAGTAAGAACTACCACCTTGCCCATGATACCAAACAATACCACATTCACCAGCGAGGACATCAAGCATGTGGTAGGTCCAATTACAGGGTTACTTCTAGGGAAATCCCCATAAATAAACCAAGAATAATCAATTCAATCCTCAGCAAGCCCATTTCCATTCCAACCAAGGGACTACATAATGGTCAATTCCAATAAATAAATAAAAGTCATTGACCAAAATATGAGTAGTATTGGAATAGTTATTTAGCTCTATATCTTTCTCAAACAATAAATAAATAAATAAATAATCATCCTTCCTTTTGATAAAAAGTTAAGAGAAGGGCCATAACCAATAATGAGTATACATAATCATCCATCCATTTGATAAAAAGTTAAGAGAAGGGTCATAACCAATAATGAGTGGCCATCACTACTTCAACCAATATTTTAAAGAATTCACCAAAATCCTTTTAGAAAAGACTCGACCAACAAAAGTTTTTCTAAGAAAAACTATAATCTTCCCAACCCTAATGTCCTCCTCTACCACTATCCTCACCTTGTCCTACTTATTTAGAACCTTGTGAACCCTTGATTTAATTTTTGGACAAACATCGAGAACTCCCTTCTTACCAATAAACTTTAGTTTTCCTATAATGTTATCCAAATTTAGGTGTTTTCTTACAAAACTAACACCAATAATTATTGCATTGATGTAGGGTTTTTCCGGACAATCCGCAGTAGACATTTTTAGGTCGACGTTTCGATTCCGAATCTGGAACCATCATCAGGACAATACCGAGAGGGGGGAGGTGGGTGAATTAGTATTGATAAATTTTAACAATTTTAAACCACTTTTAATTTATTCATTAAAACACATGATCAACAAGAACACACAGAACACAAATTTATCGTGGAAGCCCAATTGGGTAAACCACCAATACTTCCTATTAAATCAAAATTATATTTACAAATAGTTTATCCCTGCTACTATAGACAATGATGGTATTACACCCTATTTACCAGCAACTACTAGAAGGAATCTATGACCCCCCTACTGAAAGGATGCTACAACACCCTATTTAACAGCTACCACTGGAAGGAGGCTACGACCTCCTTGTAGGCTTGTTGTTTTCCTTAGCACCTCCCTACCTCCCTTATATCATAAATTGATCTCTTACAATACCACATCAATCGATTTGTCAATTGAATGTTCAAAGACACTTAATCGAAGATTCAAAACTTTGTTTATATACCCTCAAACATATCTCTTCCTTCGGCAGTCACCTATCTTCATCACGACTCTTTACAGACAAATAAACTAATTCTAAATTACTTCTCTGTTCATTTTTTTTTACTGTGTTTATTTTACCAGTCGAGACCTTCCGTAGTTTCCTTTCTGTAACGTCCTTTTTACAATAGATCTTTTCCACAAATTTACCTTTCCTTTTCGCAAGATACTTTCCACACCGTTGAATTCTTACAGACTCTTCCCTTGCAGTTGATATTTAGATCAGATGCATATTGCAGGTTTTTTAAATTTCCTGAAAGTGCTTCCACAATTTATTTTCCACTAGTTTTCTTCTTCTCCGTCAATCTCATGCGGACTCTCTCCTCATCACCAATCTTAGATCAGATCCAGATTACAGGTTTTCCAAATTCCTTAAAAGTGCTTCTGCAAGATCTCTTCCATGCTGTCGATCTCATGCGGGCTCTTTCTTGATCATCGATCTTAGATCAGATGCGGATTGTGGATTGTCAATTTTCCAAATTTCATGAAAATGCTTCCACAATATTTCTTCCACACTCTCGATCTCTTGTAGAATCTTTTCTAACCGTTAATATTGCGGATCGTGGGTTCATAAAATTTCAAACGTTACTTCTGCAATTTTTCTTTCACACTGTCAATATCTTATGGATGCTTTCCTAACCGTCGATCTTCGGATTGCAGATTGTGGAACGCGGAATCACACTTTCATATTTTGGACCTCTGCAATTTTCTTCTGCAACTTTGTTTCCGCAATTTGTCTGGACCATTCAAATTTCCTTGCAGGTTCACTCCTGACCGTTGATCTACGATCAAGTGTGGATTGCAGAACTTCACTTTGGCGCTCCAGAATGTTATCTCCAACGCACATTTACCTTGCTGATTTTTTCCCTACCATCAATCGATTTTATTGATATGATCTTATCTGTCCAACCTCTACTAAATACGATAACTGCAAATTCATGACTCTGCGTTGATTGATCAGAGGATTGATGAATCAAGCTCAATCAGACTTCCCCTGACTTGATCCCCTCATTGGAACTTCTCATGTGTCTTTCCATCCTTATCACATATGTCATCACTTATACATTTGTCATTACCGAACTCTTTTCACATCAATGACAATTCTTTCCAACAATCTCCCCCTTTAGCAACAATGACAAAGGTTCTCTTCTAACAGCTCCCCCTGTCAACATATCTTCGCCTGGGTATATGATCCCTTCTAATGCTAATTTCATGGTTCTCTTCTAGGTCATGAGAAACCCTTTTAGAAAAGGCATCTACCATTATCAGTTTGACTCACATGACATTGCTCTTCATTTTCAAGAATATATACATTGCTTAGAGTTCTCACAGCAGTTCCAACAAGTTTTATTGAATCTTCTCTTCTGATTTCACACATCCTGAAATCAAATATAGATATGTGTCCTTGATCCAACATTTGGCTTACACTCAAAAGATTAGGTTTTAAGTTCTCTACAAGAAAAATATTTTCATCTTTCATCTTTTCTTTAATAGCCACCGTATATTTCCTGATTATTTTAGAGGATAGATTATCTCCAAAAGTGACTTTCCCTTTTTTCCTCCTTTTTAGGCTTAGGAATTTGGTTGGGTCACTTGTCATGTGTTTTGAGCATCCACTGTCCACATGCCATAGATTTTATTTTTATATAGCACATAGAGCCAATGAACATTCCACATCATCCTTCTTGTTCTAGGACATCCTTTCCTCTTTTCATTAATATTTTGAGGTGCCATCCATAGGAATTACTAGTTTACACTTTCTAGCAATGTGTCCCTGATTTCCACATTTGTAGCATTTTGTACTATAATTCTGTAGAGGAGCAAAAGAATTGTAGTTTCTTCCTTTCAGATTGCTTCTAGTAATATTTTCCTTATAGGAATAATTATGCGATGTAATTTGTTTCTCCACAGGAGCCTTTGGTTTACAATTTCTAGCTATATGTCCAAAATTGTTACATGTATAACAATTTCCCAAAAAGAGTTTTTGATGTCTACTTGTCATTGGTCTTCTTGACATCATATATGTTCTTTGTAAGAGAGGACCAGATTTCTTACCTTCTTCACTTTTAATTGGGGTCTTGAGTGCAACAACATAGCTTCTTTTGTTTCCATCTTGGTTTGTGGAATAGGAATGTCCTGGCTTCTTTTCTTTGACAAGTCCTAATCCATATTTATTGCTTGATGGTCTTTCTACACTTAGGATTTTATCTAAATTCCTTGAACCGCTTTCAAAATTTGATTTGATAGATTCTTCATCCAAGTTCTTTCTAAGGTGCATAATATCTTCTTCAAGCCTTGCGGATTATTGTATTCTCTTTGTGAGCTACTATTCTATATTGCTTTCAGCCATTTTTACTTCTAGAATATGAGTTTTTAATTTAGCAATCATTCTTTCTCAATCATTGTTTTTTTCTTCAAATTCTATTATGTGAGTTTTTTATTTTTTGTACATCCTTTTATAATTCTCTAATTCTTCATGAGCATTTATGATTTATTCTTCAATATGTACTACATCTTCTATTTCTTCTTACAGAAGGGATTTCATTTTCTAATCCCATGAACAGGATTTCAACATCTTGACTTATTTCATCTTCACTGTCTTCTTTGGAATAAAGGTTTTTCTTATTTTTCAGAAAAAAATTTCTTGTATAATTTCTTATGACAACAAGGTTCTTCATCATCACTATGCTCTTCTTTTGGGTAAGGACACCTTCTGGAAAAATGTCCAATCCTTCCACAGTTAAAAATTTTCAAAGGTAGCTTCCCTTTGTACTTCCTAGTTACTCTCTCAAGTTTCTTGATGAAGAGAGATGGGCCTCATCATCTAGGTCCTGAGATTGGATCTTGGATACGACTTTAAATGATGCTTCCTTCTTAGATGATCCATTTTGTCATGTTCTCATCTCATAGGCAGTGAAGATCCCATGTAGTTCATCTACTCTCATGTGTTTAATATCATCTCGTTCCTCTAGAGTGGATACCTTTGAGTCATACTTTATTGGAAGGGTTCTTAGTACTTTGTCAACCACTTATTTTACCTTTAATACTCCTCCAAGGCCTCTAATAGCATTGAAAATTTCATCTACCCTTAGAATATACTCCACAAATGTTTTCTTCCTCTTTCAACTTTAGGATTTCAAATTGTCCTTTGTATGTCTGAAGTTTGGGTTGTTTGACTTTAGATACTCCTTCACAGACAATTTTTAACTTATCCCAAGGATCTTTTGTTTTCTTGCATTCCATGGATTTTACATATACGTGACATATACTGAGTTTGTTAACCCACTCAAGATTGCATTCATGGGTTTTGCATTGGCCTCATATTGGTCAAGTTCTTCTCTGTCTGTAAGTAGGTTGTCTTCAAGTTTATAATTCTTTTCAACTACTCTCCAAACCTTCCATGCAAGAGACATTAGATGGAACTTCATTCTTCCACTCCAGTATGCCTAGTTAATTCATGTGAACAACAGAGGTTTATTGATAGATAACCCTTCCTGTTGATACATTGTGGTATTAGTTAGGATATCCCTTCCAATGGTTTAGATTGTAGTGAATGATCCTTCTTTGATACCAATTGTTGGAATATTGGATAATATTGAGAGGAGGGGGGGATGGCGAATCAGTATTGATAAATGTTAACAATTTTAAACCACTTTTAATTTATTCATTAACACACATGATCAACAAGAACTCACATATCAAAAATTTATCATGGAATCCAAATTGGATAAACCACCAATACTTCATGTTACTGCAAAATTGTATTTACAAATAGTTTATGGATGCTACTATAGACAAGAATGGTATTACACCTTATTTACCAGCAACTACTTGAAGGAAGCTACGACACCCTATTTTATCACCTGCTACTGAAAGGATGTTATAATACCCTATTTAACAGCTACCACTAGAAGGAGGCTACGGCGCCTTGCGGGCATGTTTCCTGCCCTAGCACCTCCCTACCTCCGTTATATATGATAAATTGATCTCTGTTGTACTACATCAATTGATCAATCAATTGAATGTTCAAAGACACTTATTCAAAGATTTAAAACTTTATTGATATACCCTCAAACACATATCTTCATTCAGTAGTCACATCTTCGTTGTGATTCTTGACAGACAAATAAACTAATTCTGAATTACTTCTATGTTCATCGTTTTTTTAATCAATTTATTTTATCAGTCGCGACCTTCCACAGTTTCCTTTCTGTAATGTCCTTTTCGCAACAGATATTTTTTTCATTTACCTTTCCTTTTCACAACTACCTTTCCACAAGATACTTTATGCACCATTGAGTTTTTGCGGACTCTTCCCTGACCATTGATCTTTGGATCAAATGCACATTGCGAACTGCAGGTTTTCCAAATTTCTTGAAATTGCTTCTGCAATTTGTTTTTCGTAAGTTTTCTTCCACTACATCGATCTCATGCAAACTCTCTCTTGATAGTTGATCTTAGATCAGACGCGGATTGCAGATTGTAGGTTTTCCAAAATTATTAAAAGTGCTTCCCTAATTTGCTTTCTGCAAGATTTCTTCTGTGTCGTTGTTCTCATTCGAAATATTTCCCGATCATCAATCTTAGATTAGATGTGGATTTCAGATTGTGGGTTATCCAAATTTCATGAAAATGATTCCACAGGTTCCTTTCCATAATCTTTCTTCTGCACCATCGATCTCTTAGGGAGCCTTTCCTTTCTGCTGATCTTGCAGATTATGGGTTCATAAAATTTTAAACATTACTTCCACAATTTCCTTTCCGTAATTTTTCTTCTGCACCATTGATCTCTTGCAAATGCTTTCCTGACCATCGATCTTCAGACTACGTTTGAGAATTGCATCTCAAATTAGATTTAGGAGCTAGAACAATTTCACCATCAAAGTGTTTGACAAAACATGCAAGAGAAAAATAAAGAGACTAAAATAGCTTGAATAGCACATGTGAAAGGTGCTAATATATAACCATTATATTATAGCACACCTTGGAGATGTGTATGATACATATTTGTAGTGCATTGAAAAAATTCGTGAGGCTCTAGAAGCTAATTGGAGTGGTACATGTGTCATGGTGAGATTTGACCTCAATCCCCCCTAAGTGGACCAATGGAGACCCAACTCAGCCCAAATAGTCACGAACCAAGGTGTGAACATAGGTCAAGTGTTCTGAGGAATTAAAGACTCCAAGGCATGCATGGGTGAGAATATGGAGGTGAGTTCAAAGCTCTAGGTGGTAATAAATGCTCCTAAGAGAGCCAAAATAGGCCAAATACACCACTAGTGCACTTGATTAAACCTGGATCCCCCAAATCAAGGAGGTAGTGCCCCATTGCATTAATGAGGGTGCACATGGGATGGGTTGACCAACTAGGGCATGGTTGTAGGTGTGAACAAGCCAAAATAACCAGATATATTGCAGAATTAACTCTCCTAAGTCTAAACCATATGATATCATTGCAATTCAGGAAAATGAACTTAGCCTAAGGTCTAAACTATGTACTAAGGATGTATTACTACTCCAACACCCCCCCTTAATCCAGACTTAGTACTTCTCATGATTTTGAGGCCTTGGAAACTAAGGCACACATCACCTTTTACAAATTTTATTGATCCATGTAACAGAGGTAAGGAGGAAAACCTCATGGGACAAAACCGCCCCTCAAAAAATGGATTATGACATAGAAACAAAATATGCATATACTCCGAACTAAATGAAAATGTCTAGAGGAATATTCTTCTTGGGAAGAAGTGGAATGTGCTCAACCAACTCAAGAACAATTGCATGATGAATCCTTAGACCATGTAGAACAACTGAAAGGCACTGATGGGAGAGAGAATGGTGCTCTTCATACTTGAATTCGAACCAAACAGGATTCCATGCCTGAAATAGATTGAAAATGCTTGAGAATAGGTGATCCCAAAGCAATTCTTAAGGATCTTGAAGCATCAACTTCAAATGAAGGTTGTAATTAGCTGCAAGAATGTGGAACAAGAGTCCCAAATGTGCCATTGTGATGGCAAAGGATTCTCCATCTTCATTTGAACTTGAAGGAACTCTACTAGTGATGGTGGAGGAATACATGGGAAAAATAGTGTGAAGCAATGAAAGATCTTCACTTGACATCCAAGTCTCTCCATCTTTCAAACCAATACTCTCATGTGAAGAAAACCCATCTTCTAGAGAAGGCTTGCTATGAACATCAACTAGCAATACCTATTCACCATTCGTAACAGAAGACATAGAGGAGAAGGGTGTATAATGGATAGATAAATCTTCAGCAATAGTGATGGAAGAAACTCGTATGCTATCTTCATGAAACATAGCTTCTTGACAAGGAGAAGAAGCCACAGAGGAAGAAACTTGAGTTGGGTCATTTATTGAATCTTTGGCTACTTCTTCTTCTTCATTTCGAATAGCTTATTGAGAAATGCATGAGGCTGAGATCATAGGAGAAAGAACACATAAGGAGGTACCCATTTGCTTGCTCTCCATATAGCTCACATATTCTTGCTGCATGCCAAGATATTCATCTATATTTCTCCAAATCTCGAATGGGTAATTAACAGAATCAAGGAGGTAGTGCATTGTAGGAGGTATATCTAGACACATAGTTCCATAGGCTCTATCATTATCATTAATCCAAGCATCCTTCTCTTGACAGGACTCTGGTTCTCTCACAACACCAATGGACACATCATAGAGACATTTCCTCTTGAGATATGGACACATATTTGAATTCCATTTATAATAGTTAAATGGGGAAAGGAGAGGAACAACTTTTGAATCCATGAAGTTGTTATAAAAACATGCAATGAAAAGCACTCACATAAATAGGAAATATGCCCTAAACAACAACTCAACCTCACAGGATTTGTTGCAGCTCCAACCAGCTCTGATACCATGTGAGAATTGCATCTCAAATTAGATCTAGGAGCTACAACAATTTCACCATCAAATTTTTTGACAAAACATGCAATAGAAAAACAAAGAGACCAAAATAGCTTGAATAACACATGTGAAAGGTGCTAATATCTAACCGTTATATTAAAACACACATTGAAGATGTGTATGACACATATTTTTAGTACATTGGACAAATTCGTGAGGCTCTGGAAGCCAATTGGAGTGGTACATGTGTCATGGTGAGATTTGACCTCAATCCCCCTTAGGTGGACCAATGGAGACCCAACTGAGCCCAAACAGTCACGAACCAAGGTGTGAACATTGGTGAAGTGTTTTGGGGCATTAAAGACTCCATGGCATGCCTAGGTGAGAAGATAAAGGTGAGTGGGAGGCTCTAGCTGGCAATAAATGCTCCTAGGAGAGCCAAATTAGGCCAAACACACCACTAGCACACTAGGTCAAACTTGGATCCCCAAAATCAAGGAGGTAATGCTACAATGCATTAATGAGGGTGCACATGGGCTGGGTTGACCAACTAGGGTGTTGTTGCAGAATTAAGTCTCTTAAGTCTAAGCCATAGGATATCAATTCAGGAAAATGAAGTTATCCTAAGGTATAAACTATGTACTAAGGATATATTACTGCTCCAATATTGTAGATTGCGGAATGCAAAATCACACTTTCATATTTTGGACCTCTGCAACTTTGTTTCTGCAATTTTTTTGGACCATTGATTTCCTTGCGGGTTCACTCCTGACCGTTGATCTACGATCAAGTGTGCATTGCAGAACTTCACTTTGGCGCTCCAGAATGTTATCTCCCACACACATTTACCTTGTTGATTATTCCCCTACCGTCAATCTATTTTCTTGATATGATCTTAGTCATCCAACCTCTGCTAAATACGTTGACTACAACTTTGTGACTCTGCATTGATTAATCAAAGGATTGATCAGTCAAGCTCAATCGAAATTCACCTAACTTGATCCCTCGTTGTATCTTCTCATGTGTCTTTCCATCCTTATCACATATGCCATCGCTTATACCTTTGTCATTACCAAAATATTTTGACATCAATGACAATTCTTTCCAAAATATACCTCTATCGTTGATTTGGTGAGGGAAGGAGAAAATGCTTTGACACACACATGATGAGAAGATATATTATCAATTGATGTATCTTCCTTTCTAGCCTCATAAGTGGGGATTGTAATAAAATTTGTTCCCACACGATTTGATATTGTGAGAGAGGCTCCCACCCAAGAAAGTCAAAGAATAAAATACTATCATTATATTTAAGCAATTATGGACTAGCACAACCACTTAACCTATGGATGATGAACACCAATAGGTTACAAATTGAGTGACACAAACAAGATAATTGTTCTACATGTATAGTTGTACAAATTTCTGATTATCTACAGATTAGCCATGTGTTATTCATGTGTTATTCATGCATTAGATACCAGTTATCCATGCATAGCTACAAGTTATTTTTTATGTTCTATTTTTTTATAACTGTTTATTTCGAATTCATAACATCTACCATAAAATCAATTTGGACAATACACTCATCTCATCCTCGCGCAATTTATGAAAATCAGAGATGCTAGTCGACCCCAAATTCTAAGATATGAACACCTATCATTGTAAAAATATGGATCCACTTTGTAAGAGTTTTTCAATGTTTTGCTAGGAAAAGAAAAAACCGGTAGAACAAAGTCATGATACCTAAGAACATCAGACAGGTCCTCCATATTATGAAAAAGGCCTAAATACACAACATTTTTTCCCTTCATAGGATATTCACCATAATCCACCAAATCACCCTCCACCACCTTGACGTTCAGGGCTTTTGCAAACACCATCTCATCCTCCCATTTTGAGGAAAACAATCTTTATAAATAACATTTCCTTTCTTCGCTCTAAAATGTGTTACCTTCTCCTATCTATCTCCTAAGATTGACCTTCATTCAACGTGTAGGGATTTTGCAAACACCATCTCATCCTCCCATTTCGAGGAAAACAATCTTTATAAATAGTGTTTCCTTTCTCGGCTCTAAAATGTGTTACATTCTCTGATCTATCTCCTGAGATGGACCTTCATTCATCATTTAGGGATTTTGAAAACACCATCTCATCCTCCAATTTTGAGGAAAACAATCTTTATAAATAGTGTTTCCTTTCTCAGCTCTAAAATGTGTTAGCTTCTCCAATCTGTCTCCTTACATTAACCTTCATTCATAGCTTAAGGATTTTGTAAACACCATCTCATCCTCCCATTTCGAGGAAAACAATATTTATAAAAAATGTTTCCTTTTTCGACTCTAAAATGTGTTATATTCTATGATCTATCTCCTCAAATTGACCTTCATTCATCGATCATGTTATTCAATACTAGGGTTTTGTGAACATAGCCCCCTCACCGTCTCTCCCAACTTACATGCCTCCATCTCTCTCTGGCCGCCGTCATATAGATATACACAACAAACTTCATTTTATATAATGATGGATTTCCTTATAAGCGGCTTAACACACACTAGCATTAAACTCCTTACACTCCATAGTTACTTTGATGCTTTCCATGTAATTAGAGTTTTTTGAAACCCTTATCATTATGTTCCTTCCAACATGTTGTTTCCTTTCTAGAGTGTAATCGAATTGGATTTGCTCATGTGGTTAGTGCAAGACCTTATCTTTCTAGCAACTCGAAAGAGATAAACTCCTCCCTCGGTTATCTAGCCATTTGGTATGAGATTTCGACCAATGACATATGACTGTAGTTTGTGACTCTAATTTATTAATGTCACTTTTTTCCTATGGAGCCAAGGTCGATTTGAATGTAGACTAATAGTTATGTGAGTCCAAATATAATATGGTAACCTTAGTAAGATGAACCACATTTTTTCAATAACAAATCATAATTAATATTTTTGGTCTTTTAATACGTTAGAAACCCATAGAAAAAGGGTATATATCTCGTCATAAACCCATATATAAAAAATATAAAAAAGTATATATCTCCTGGTAAATCCATATATATATATGTTTATCATTTTGTTATGGATCATTTTGTTAGGAAGAGAAATATTCAAAAGCTATCTGTCTTTTTATAGCTCATTTACCACTCATCTTTTAATTTTGACTAGTTAACACAGATACATATCATTATAATAATAATAATCTATTTTTATAATGTACAGTATGAATAGACCTATTATGTCACTTCCTTCAAATTTAATTTACATTTCTCGGTCTATTTTGGATGAAAATGAGCTTTAATGGATACGCATGTATAGTTATCTTATTATTTTATTGGTGATGCGTTGATTTTGTAAATATACTAACGCTCTATGTATCTCGATGTAAACAAAATTCATATATTCAAAGGATGCAGGTGCATTTGGCACATGTTGAGCATTTTCTTTCCATTTTTCAATAGATTGTGACGACACTTTATTTCTTTCCGTTTGATGTTGTGGGAAGTTGATGGGTGGGTTGTGAGTGTGGTTGGGTCTTCCTTGGGTCTGATGTTGTCTGATGGATGCTTCTTTTATGACTAGAGACCGCTTTTTCATTGATTTTTCTTTGAAATTAGTTTTATTCATTTATCCTTTTTGTTTTTCCATTAGTGCATTACTCTTTTTTGTCTTGGTGTCTTGCTGGGCTTGTGTTTTATACTTGCTGCAGAGACTGAGAGTTTTAGATGAATTTTATTGCATTTTTCATTCTTTTATATTGAAAAATACAAAGTAGTTGCACTCTTAATTGCATCTTAGATATGGATTCAAGGAGGTACTTGCATTGGATTGCTTGGATGAGAGTTTTATTTAGGCTTTCATATAGGAAGGATTGCATTGGCATTCAGAAAGGAATATATATTTATGCATCTCATGTAGTGGCATACCCTATTTTTCATTTGACAAAGATTGAACTTAGCATTGTTTGTTATGGTGTGCACTTTTATTTTACTGCTGAGTCTTCATATCATTAGTTGCACAGCCATTTCCCTTTGAGTAATTACAGCCAATTAAAATCAACGCATAATAAAATGAATTACGGTCTTTTATTTTATAGGAGCGACTAATGTATCATTTGCAATGGTGGTGCATAAACAAGATTAGGTTTTAGAGTCTTGGAATAGTTCATTGTGAGTTAATTCTCCAAGACTACTAAACAACAACAAGTAGGTATCTTTCCAGGTGAGATAGTGAAATACTTGGTATAATTAGTGTTTCTCAAGACGCTCCTCTTACACGGGAGTTAAGCACGAGGCAGTGCCCATGATTGTGATTGGGATGACCCCTGGTCACTTTCTCTGAGCACCAGAGATATTTCCAGGATTGTATTTGTATCTGGGGGCTCTTTCAAGAGTTTTGGGCTTTGATACCCTGCCCATACGGTCGATCCCGCCTGCGACTGTTCGCCTGAGAATTGATTATATGGAGGTGACCTTAGTTGCGTTACCTAGGTTATTGAGGGGGTACTTCACAGAGATTATTCTACAGGTGTCCTGGCCAGGTAGGGGTCGGACAACACAGTCACTATATGTGTTGAAACATAGGGCCACTATAATTGGTTACGTACATCCGCTTGTAGTGTATGGGAGTTTCGAGCCTCTCCTAGGGGAGACATACCTACTGCATTCGGGAGCTCACATATCCTCCCCTTGGTTTGCTTGTATTTTGGCCGTAGATTTTCTTAGAAGTGTGCTCTTTGTGTGTTAGTTGTCCTTTGGGATCGTGGTTAGTTGAGTATGTTTATGCTCTCTTGAGTTCAGGTCCTTTTATTTTCGGAATTCCTGGTATCCTATCACTCATCCTTGGTCCTAGTATGGACCCTGGTGTTAGACTTGGGGGCATCACAACCCCTTACCGTGCTCATAGATTTGGGAATGTTCATATTCCATCCTCTACTCCATTTGTGGAATATTTTTATTCCCTTTGTTCGGTATTTACACCAGTTTTCATCCTCACTGGGGTGGTAGTGGATACGTGAATGTTGGGTCTACACTTTATATTCCTTTTTATGTCCCATCATCCACCGCACTGTTTCCTTCGAATTTATTCATCATGATAATTCCTCCCTATTCCCTATAGTTTCAATTCTTTATTGACTATTTGGGTTGTTTTGGAATAATATGGTTGTCATATAGGGTCCATTTTTTGTACACTCTCTCCAAGGTTCCGACCCATTCGTGCCTATCATAGGTTTTATGTCTAAACTGGCATATAGGTTAGGATATCACATTCGCTTGCACTTATGCATTTCCTTATGACCATTCCATTTTAACCTTAGGTACAAACCCATTCCATGGTGTCATAGAACCTTCATGCTACTTTTATAAGTGACATTATGTGAATGGTAGAGCTTTCCTATACATGGGTGCCCTAGTTAGATCCTTGTTGCATTTGGTTCCCATGCTACGTTGCCTCCTTTAGGTTGTGGGAGTCCTTTCTATAGTATCGCCATGACTTTGAGCAAGAGCTTCATACTCCTCTTGATATTTTTGTTGGCCTTTTCCCTAGGACTCCCTTATGTCAAGTTGTAATTGCATTATCATGAGTTTTGCTTGCCTTATTGAGCCTTATGCAGGCTTTCCTGACTTTGATTATTAGCCATATAGCCTGAGCTTGTCTCATGTCCAGCCAAGCAGAGCCATTTTTACATATCTTTTGCAGCTTGATTCCCCATTTTTTACCGGGAGGGGACCTTCCCATGAGTGTCATTATCCTACACATGTGTCCTTGCATTGAGCATAGGCATGTTCCATTTCCTGAAACTAGTTTGTTTTCCCATTGAAACTTGTCTCCTCCTAGTCTGTAACTATAAAGCACTTTAATTCTTTTTCAATATTTTCAAAATATTTGAAAAAGTCCAAAAAAATAAAAAAAATAAAAAGCTGGACAAGAAAAGATGTTATCTTTGGCAGCATTCGAGCTGTGTCACCTTCAGATAAAGCACAATATATCACATACGTTAGTTGGATTAATAGTTTGACTTTAGGAGCTGTACTCATTTCTCTGAGTTTATCTCCACTGACTGGTTAAGCTTCTAGTCCCTATGGAGCCTCTGTCGATGCCTCCTATGTTGCAGAGCTGTCCCAGTTTTGTATATCGAGTCTATTCTTCCTACATTCAGTCACCATTCACCTCTATGCTCTTGTTCAAAGGAAGTTGAAACCTGAGTCGGCCATTCCTCAGTTCTCTTGACTTTGCATGTCGGCCATTCCCGGTACTGATACTGGTTCGTGCAATTTATGACCGAGTCCTTCCACATTATACAGCCTTGCTGAGTACCTCGTGTTGGATGATGATAGATGCATTAATTCCCTCCTTCCAGTGGATTTCATCCCATTGACTTCAGATCATTTATTCTGGGATAGGAATCTAGAGTCATTTTTTAGTGCCTTGAGACTTGCAGTCATCAGTGGCAGGTTCTCTTGCCATTGATAGTTTTGGGAATACATCAATGTACCCTAATCGATGGATCCTCTCAAGTGTTCGACCTCAACACATTTATTCACACTTGTTAGTTTTCACTCTAGTACCTTGATTCCCATTTTCATTATCGATGGGTCATCTCACGTCTGTTAATGGTATACATCAATGACCGGTAATCAGAGGACGGACTACTATGTTCGACCTTGACACCTCTATTCGCATAGTAAGACATGTACTCGTATCGGATTGTGTAGAATACCTTCCAGATTGGTGGCATTTCATATATGCTACCTCCTTGATCGTTCCAGTGTTCATGAGATTTCAGCTATCATGACTTGGTTCCAGTGTATGTCAGATATTTCCAGCCATTATGGAGATCTTGATCTATTATATATCTTCAGCCATCATGGAGATCATGATCCTTTGTATATCTTCATCATGGATATTCTAATCTATCTATATTGTACATGGCGATGACAACACATGTCGCATTTTGTATCATGCTTATTCATAGCCATTGTACTCTTATGTATTCGGGACTGCTATATCTACTTGTAGTTATGTGCAAAGTTTGATCATTGTATTGTACTATTGGATGGCTGGTTCGTCCACCTGGTTCTTCATCATTCCACTTCTGGGATGGACTTATAATGTATTTCGGTCATCGTATGACCCCTGTGACCTCACACATTAGGGGGCATCTGTTATAGCTGATTTTACCACACATGGTGGATCACACCTTTATGGCCTTCCCTATCCCTCTACAGACTCTTTAGTCCCCATGGACCATTTTTGTACCTTTTATGTTTCCAAGATCATCCCTAAAAACATGCATTATTTGCTATACGTGACTTTTAAACCTATTCTTGCGTATATACGCGGATTTGACCCTTAAACCCACGTACATTGGGATGTGTGCAAAAGGCCAAATAGTTTTGGAGTTTTCCTTGATGTGGATCTCAGTCACTTGTCTCTTGGCCTTCCATATGCCTTGAGATCACTCAGATTTGCCCTTCCATTACCCGATTAAAGCACTATATAAGGAACCCCTTGGATACATTGAAGGAGGAGGAATTGAAGAGTAAGAAAACTATAGTCCATTGTTGCCGGAGCTTATACTTGAGTCTGCATCCCTTTGTCCCTTGGAGCACTTTGTGTTCTTCCCAAGCTTACCTTTGCTTGTGAGATTTCTATCGAGAGATGGAGGATTGAAGTGGTGGAGGCATTGGTGGAGGACTCAGTTTCTCTGATTCACAGACTTACCGACAGAGGTTGTCACTATTGTAATCTCTTATTTATATTAATAGAAATATCTTTTCCTGTCCAATAATGTGTATTTAAATGAGTATTGAATCCATGGATGCTTTTAAATGCTTATATGTTATTGATTATATATGCTAGAGTAGGTCTAACACAATTATATATAGGATGCTTGTCTTGTTTGTTGAAAGTTTAGAGAGCAAACTATCAATACAAGCGAGAGTGGAAAAGCTCAACAAGGATCTACATCAACCATCTAGAATAAGGTATGTTTCGAGATCCTTTAGTGTTAGATGGTTGGTTTCTCTTACATATAGGAAAGGATTGATATATATCCAACTTGTGATACATGCGAAATATAGATCTCTGGTCTAATAAATTCTATGAGATATTTGGTCCACCTCCAGAACCAAAGGCATCGCTACCTCTTCAAACACAACCATAAGCATAAACACCTCCATTAACATAGTAAGAGGCATAAATATCTTTTCCAGGAAAGAAAGAAGAAAAAAGAGCAACATAACCAATATCACTTTGATGATGTATCACACCCATTGAGATCATCGTATTAGAATCGTAGGAGATGGCTAGAACAAGAGATGGTGGATGGTTGGGTCGATGAGGAGGATATTTTATTTGATCGACCTAGAAATCATGATTCAGAGATGGTTGTGCATCCATTTGGTGTGGAGGAGTAGATATTGGTCAGCTACCATGGTGGGGAGAAGGAGGAAGCGAAACATGAGATGTTGAGACTCTATTGTCATGGTGAGGAGGAGGAAGAGGTGGTGGAGGAGGAGGAAGAGGATTTTCTCCCTTGTGAGATCTAGAATCATCTTCTTCCTCCAAGCATCTATAAGAATGGATATACAAACAATATACTTCATCAAAAAATTATATCAAGAGGAACTACCCTAAAAAAAACTACAAGCTCAATGTAACATCCCCTCTAACTCAATTTTGTTTCTATGAGTAGATTTTATTGATGGTTATATATATTAAAGAAATGATTTATAGTCAAGTTAATATAAAATATCGTATGACATGATATGGTTATGGTACCATACCATCAATAACACATACATGTATAATTCTTTAATATAAAACATAGCCGACGTTCATAATCCAAGTAGACCTACACATTTATTACTTGTACTATCTCATATGTAATAAATATATGTTAGTATATATAAGAGATTTTATATTAAAACAAATGTGTTTAGTTAATATGTTAATTAAAATAAGTCATTAGAGTAAACAAAGTGATGGATAAACCATTTTTCAAAGAGGATTTAAGTTCCCACTTAAGAGGAGTGTGTATCGGGGAATGGGAGGAGAGACAATGTGGTCAAGGGAGGAAGAAGTTACTGCTTAGAAAGAAGGCGTTGACCTTAAAGAAAAAAAGAAGGAAGGTCGAGCTCAAGAACGGGAGTCACCTGGTATAAACCTTCAAAAAATTATTTTTGAAGGGGTTTTGAAGGAGAAAAGAGAAGGAGATGGATTAGGTTGGAAGGAATAGCAGTGAAAAGTGAATCAATGCCATTGACTATTCATTTGTAGATGGTACTTCTCTAGAAGCTATTACTATGGTTGCACACTAAGATATTAATGCATCAACCCCACGAATGAACCGTAAAGGAGACGATATTTTACGTACTGATCAAGGGAAATATGGTGGGCGAATTGACCCTGTCCAAGAACCACACGACTCATGTGATAAAAGGCGAGAGGCTTCCAGGGTTGTTGTTGTTTTGTTTGGTGAATGAATAGGTTAATTTTCCTCTTTTTATTCGTTGTGCAATTACTATCTTCATTGGTGAATGAATATGTTAATTCTTATTTTTTATTGCCTCTGCAAATATTTTTCATTAATGGAAAGGAATTGTTTTCTGTCAATGCAATTCATTTTCCTACCAAGATGATACATTATAGGATGAAATAAAGATGGCATCTCCTGGTCTATAAGAACATTTTTCTGAGCCATTGGTTGTTAATCTATAATCATATAACCACACAAAAGGTGGCCTCACGGTGGTGAGAGCAGTTAGTATGTGTGAATTTCAATCCTATAACTGTTTTGTGGGTTTCCTCACGATGAGTAAAGGTGGGAAAGCGACAGGTCAGGAATACCGTAGGTGCTCAAGTCGGTGGAAGACTAAAGGACGGATTTTGCAGGTAGGTATGGCCTATAATAAATGTAATGAAGGAAATTTTTGCGGGTAGGTATGGCCTGTAATAAATGTATGAAATATGTTTTTGTGGTTATTTATGAGTGTAATAAATGAGCTATACTCAGTCGACCCTACGCGGTCTTGTAGAATCTATCAATAGGAGAAAGTTGTTCTGTATAATGGTTCAGTTCATTCAGTTGGTTCAGTAAAAGTTAGAAAAGAAGAGAAGGAATTAGAGAGAATTCTGATAGTAGTAGAAGGTTGTTGAGCCACGGATATGCAATTGTGTGTGCAAATCATTTTGTGAGAGTCATTCTGCAGTTGGGTGCACAGATAGTATAGTAGAAGAGTCGATATAGGCTTTATGCATATCAGTAGGAGTACAAGAAAGCATAATAAAACAGAGAGCATGAGAGCAAGAAAAAGTCTGAGCTAAAAATACATATCTCAAAATAGTCTGCAATTAAGTCACAGACTGCAAGGTTCCATATACTTCTCATGCCAGATGAAGAGCACCTTGGTGGTTTTTCTCGGTTGGGTTTCCATGTTACATCTTGTGTCGACTAGATGTGCTTGTTGAATGTTCAATGTTTGGTTATATTGGATTATTTATACTTATTGTTTTAATGAATGTCGCAATATTAATAAAAGTCATTGAATGAATGAATGACTAAAGAATCATCGAAGTATTTTGTATTATTTCATGATTCAAATACTGTTAAGTTGTAATATAGTCGCGCCACTATCATTTACTATTAAGGAATTAGCTGCGTTGCACAGTTGCACCAGTTGTTAATTTGTCAAGGGAAAGGTTGTGTTGTACACTGGCTGTGTCGCATTGTTGTGCCACTATCGAGTTAGTAAAAACTCCAACCATACGACTCTTTCGAGCTCCTTGGATGTGCACCAAGGGACTGTAATCGCTCACCGACTGCGGAAACATGGTTCTGGTAGTTACACACTAATATATCTTGAGTGAGACTGCGCCTGCCTCGTAGGTGTTTCCAACTGAGCTTACTATGTCAGGTTGTTGTATTTGGGTGTTTTGTTGGTCTTGTGGGTTTGTTGAACCTGGGTCATGAGAGTGAGGAAAAGTAGCCAACAGTGACCCGTTTATGTCTTCAAAAGTATTTCTTAAAGGGTTATACTGAAGTATCAAGGATATGGTGAGTAAATGCAGTATAGTGATTCTGCATAGGGGCAAGGAAAGGCTATCAAGGAATGATGTATCAGGTGTGGAAACTCACACTATAACAAATATGATTTCCATTCACCCATGCTTTTTCTCTACTCATGTTTCTTAGGTCCAAAGCCATTGAGTTGGTTACTTCAGGTGCTTTCAACTTGGTCTACGTGATCCCATTAATAAATCGATGAGCAAAGCTATGAATACCATTATAACTAGGTCTGATCTATATATGCTAGTATATTTTTAGTGGTTGGGATAAACATGCCATGCAAAAAGTCTAAGCGGAAACTAGAACTGATGTAAGGCCCTTGTATGTGACACTGAAGATATTTGATCTTCCCTAGATAAGGTGTAAAGGACCAAATAAAAGAAGAGTTTCATATCTGTAGATGGATTAAATAGACTTGTTACCTTGTAACAGATGATATCAGCTTATTTGGGAGGGTTTACTTCTAAAATCTTTTCGAATTGCTCTACTCCAATGTTTGAATATAGTTGTAAGTATTCTCCCTTCATACATACTTGTGATTAAAAGGAAAATGGATAGGACTCCATGTTAGAAGGAGAATTTTGATTGAGTGTGAAAAATTGGAAAATCTTGATCAAAATATCGACTAGAGATCAATCATTCATAGATATAACTTGTAGGGATTATTATTTTGTGAAAACGAGATGAGAAAGTAGCACAAAACAAATGGATAAAATTACCTAGTTTGGAATTAAATACCTGGTGCAACCAGGTCTGGAACATCAAATCCATTGGACCATCTTTAAGTCCCAACAATTTCACTTGACAACCTCTTCCTATCAGCCATGTGTCAAGGAAAGGTCTGATGTATTGTTTACCAAAATGATTTAGTTCCCATTATTTCATACTCAAAAAATTTGATTGAGATTGTGTTGGAGCAATTAATTTACCTTAGTACCATGATCTACACTAGGAGGCATTTTGATTTGTCTATTACTTATGTTATATGATCCTACTTAGGCTATATTGGTCAATATTTGTCTATTAGCTGATTTCTGGCTCATTAACTCACAGTTGAGGTGCTCCACTTTGATCATCCTCATATTTAAGGTGCTATAGTTTGATCATCATGACATTTCAAGCGCTTGCATTGATTACAAACCACTTCTTCTTTGACTAAGGGCACTAGTGTGTGAATGTGGATGTCTTATGGTCTTTTTGCTCATTTATTAGCTCCTAGAGACTCACCCACTCACACATGTGTACTCCCACGCCTTGCATGCCTACATTTATGCCTCCTTACATGTTCACACACGTTCACACATGTATTTGTGACTGTTTGGTTAGGTTTGGGATCCTATTGGTCAACCTAAGGGGGTTTATGGGCCAAATCCTATCCTAACACATTCTGATCTTTGTAGACAAACACTAGGATATTTCCAACTGATATGTATTTTTCTCTCATGGTTGATTTTTTCATTATATGGCGTTTGTGAAGAAAAAAATGACAAAATTATCTTCTTTTTTAGCCATCTCTAGGTTTTTTTTGGGACTCCTTAATTAGGTTTTGAAGTGTAGTTATGTGAGTTTTGTATGTACTTGCGGGAATACAAAGTTACTAAGGGTTATTTAACAGTTGCTATGAAATTATATTTTATAGAGGGATTGTTGTGTACCTATTTAATGAATAATGATAAATAATCATGGTCATATATGTAATGTTTACACCACCTTTTTCTTAGTGTAGTTATAATATAATCTACCTATCACATGGAAATTTGTATGGTTTTTGAAACCGACTTGAGTTTCGGAAACTCCACTTTGAGAATTATAGGGGAGATGTAAATGTTAGGTCTATGTTTATAAAATTAGAAATCCACAAATGGGAAAAATGGTCCCAAAAAATTTCATAGGAAAACACAACCATCATAATAGATTGCACACACACTACCTAGATTTCATCACCATCTTCATCATCATCATCCTCATCATCATCATCATTAGCATCATCATCATCATCATCATCATCACCACCACCATGATCATCATCATCATCATCATCATCATTGACATCATCATCATCATCATCATCATCGCCATCATCATCATCATCATCATCATCACCATCATCCTCATCCTCATCATCATCCTCATCGTCATCATCACCATCCTCCTCCTCCTCCTCATCATCAACATCATCATCATCATCATTGACATCATCATCGACATGCCGAATCAATGACATTTTATATGAATCTAAATCAATGCATTGTTAAAAATTCCCATTATGTACAAATCTCTAAAATGCACTTCCATTCACTACACCTCTTCCATGTACATGGTAGTCATTTCCATGTACAAATCCCTGAAATGATGACAATGACAATGACGATGATGAGAATGAGGATGAAGAGGATGATGATGATGATGATGAGGATGACTCTGACGATGACGAGGATGAAGAATCTGAATGACATTGTAGCAATGTTGGATTCTAGGAGGTAATATCCCATGAAAACATCTTGTTGCATAATGTATTATGTTTACATATATTTAGTTATGTTTAAGCCATCATCATCATCATCATCATAATCATCATTATCATTGTCATGATCATCCTAATCATCATCATCATCATCATCATCATCATCGTCATCATCATCCTCAGCATCAACATCATCGTCATCATCAGCATCATCATCTTCACAATCATCTTCATCATCATCATCGTCGTCATCATCATCCTCAACATCAACATCATCGTCATCATCAGCATCATCATCTTCACAATCATCTTCATCATCATCATCATCACCATCATCCTCATCATCATCATCATCATCCTCATCGTCATCACCATCATCATCATCATCATCGACATCATCATCACCATCATCATCATTGGCATCATCATCATCATCGTGTCCATCACCATCACCATCATCATCATCACCATCATCCTCCTCCTCATCATCATCCTCATCCTCATCATCATTAGCATCATCATCATCATCATCACCACCACCACCACCATCATCATCAATATCGACATCATCATCGTCATCATCATCATTATCGACATCATCATCATCATCGTCATCATCATCATCATCATATCATTGTTAGCATCATCATCATTGACCTATGATCATCATCATCATCATCCTTGATGATGCGATGCAGTATGTGCTAATGTGTTAGATCACACTATAATAAACTTAATATTCTAATGACTATGACAAAGGAACTTTAGGTGCTTAATTTTTTCTTTGTTACACAATGGTGTGTTGTCGTTTACACCACTTTCTATTTACTTTCTATTTGTATCATCATCATCATCATCCTCATTCTCATCCTCATCATCACTGTTATTATCATCATCATAGTCACCATCATCGTCGTCATCATCATCATCATCATCATTATCATCAATATCATCATCAACATCATCATTAGCATCATCGCCATCATCATCCTCATCATCCTCATCATCATTGCCATCATCATCATCATCATCATCATCATCAACATCATCATTAGCATCAACATCATCATCATCGTTGTCGTCATCATCATCCTCATCACCATCATCATCATCCTCATCCTCATCCTCATCATCATTGTTATCATCATCATCATCATAGTCATCATCGTCGTCATCATCATCGTCACCATCGTCATCATCATCATCATCATAATCATTATTATCATCAATATAATAATCAACATCATCATTAGCATCATCGTCATCGTCATCCTCATCATCATCATCATCATCATCACCATCATCATCATCATCATCATCCTCCTCCTCGTTGCCATCATCATCATCCTCGTCACCATCATCATCATCCTCATCACCATCATCCTCATCCTCATCACCATCATCATCATCCTTGTCACCATCCTCATCATCCTCATCATTGTTATTATCATCATCATAGTCATCATAGTTTTCATCATCATCATCATCATCATCATCATCATTATCATCAATATCATCATCAACATCATCATTAGCATCATCATTATCATCCTCCTCATCATCGTCATCATCATCATCACCATCATCATCATCATCATCATCATTACCATCATCGTCATCATCCTTGTCGCCATCATCATCATCCTTGTCACCATCATCCTCGTCGCCATCATCATCATCCTCATCATCCTCATCATCCTCATTCTCATCATCATAGTCATCATCATCATTAGTATCATCATCATCATCATCATCATCATCATCATCATCATTATCATCAATATCATAATCAGCATCATCATTCGCATCATCGTCCTCATCATCGTCATCATCATCACCATCATCATCATCATCATCATCATCATCATCGCCATCATCATCATTAGCATCATCATACTCATCATTTTCACCATCATCATCATCCTCATCACCATCATCATCCTCATCATCCTCCTCGCCATCATCATCATCATCATCATCGCCATCATCATCACCACCATCATTCTTTTGGTTATTACATTGTATTGTCTTCTTTGTTCAATTTTCCTTTTAGTTTTACATTACAAGAGTGTCTTGCTGACATATTTAGAATACTAACAATGAATCCTACTATGTTCATATCTTTGGTTGATAACCTCTATCCCATTTAGACTTAAAAGTAGAGTATACCCCAAACCAAAGCAACCTGATAGAGGTAGATGACAAGGAATCAATGGATCAGTTAGAAGGTGAGATGCATAGATTGATAGCATGGCAGGAATTCTTATGGAGACATAAGAGAAAGAACATATGGTTAAAACTTCTATGAGTATGTTGAAACAAAAAAAACATATAATACCATCTGGGAGGTACACGATATGAATTTCTCATCTCCCATTTGAATTCTTTGAAGTTTTATTCAGATTTTTGTGTTATAATGCTAGACAAGATATTCATGATTAATTTTTAATGTTTTAGTATATCATTTGGGGTTAATAATATCGTTTTATTACATATTAAATGTTATATCCCTAGCAAATATATTAAATATTAACCATAGTGACCGTGGCCCCAAGGCATTTTGGATTGTTCAAAAGGGTTTCTCCAAGGTACTACTAAAGGTCGAAGCCAAGTATCCAGAAAAACTAAGGACAAGGCTTAGGAATGAAAAACATCCAACAGAACATGAAATTGCAAGCTGGAAATACTCAGGAATTTAATTTGATGGTGATGTTTTGGGGTCGAAAAGAGGTAAGTACTGCCCTTTGGCTCTACGAATAACTTCCACTATTACTGTTGTCCTGACCAAAGTCAAAATCGCATTCACCGCCACAGTACCTTTTCGAGCCGGTTGCTTTTGAAGGGGTTCTAGGGTTGATACTCATGAATGGAACTCATTCCAATGAATTGGGTCTTAGCCTTCCATATGATNGCATTCCCCGCCACAGTACCTTTTCGAGCCGGTTGCTTTTGAAGGGGTTCTAGGGTTGATACTCATGAATGGAACTCATTCCAATGAATTGGGTCTTAGCCTTCCATATGATATGCTTCTGGTGTAGTATGAGAAGGTATCGCCGGCCATTGCAAGGTTTTATAGATTTTTTTCAACTCTGCTAACTAGAGTCGCTACCAACAACACAGGTAAAAATATTGAGTTTCTTCGTGGTAAACATTTTTTTTAACTTGGAATCATACTATCTACCTATATTTCCCACCTCATATGTTTGACAGATAAAATTGTGGTCTTCAATACTGTAAACGATCTGCTGTGTTGTTCGGTAAGTAGTGATTCAACCTGTGAACACTTCCTTCACGGTTTTAAAGGAAAATTTGGGTAGAAACATGCCTGTTGATGAGGTCTATGAAAGAGGCCGTGACTTTCTGGCTTTTACGACTTAAACCTGGTACTCTCCTTACTATACAATGTGTCTTTGGTGTATTCTGCATTTCTATGGATTTTTATTTTGTATTTCTATGGAATTAATTTCCTCTGTAAATGATTTGTTACTATAAATTAATCATGGAATGAAAGAATGCACTCACAGCTTATGTAGAAATGTGTTGAACATTCTTGGGATTAAGACAACAAGGGGTTTATGTAACACCCCAGTTTTGACCTCATTTTCATTTAAAGGTACATGATGTAAATATTGTAATTAATCGTGGTGTGGAGCTAAAGGGAAAAGCCCCAACATTGATTTGGTTGTGTTATGTTTCGACGATTGGGATCGTTGCCGATGGTATATCGTGCTATATAGCACCTTATAGTTTTGGCATCATGTAAATATGCACTTTAATTAAAATGAACCCAACCAGCTACGTCAATGCAACCATGATGAAAAGGGCATGAGTTTCCTAAGGATAAGGAGGGGGAATTATTAAACATTGGGCCAAAGGGGAAAAGCCATGTGTCAACTGTTAAACCCATTTAGTTGTCACCCACCCTTTTTACTCATTCACCTTTCCTTGTCTCATCAGTCAACTACCACATTAAAACTTATGTTGATTAGTTGGGATAGTTATTGCTGGGCAATGGTGTGTTGCAGGACTGTCAGCCCTTGCCAACATGTACACTCCACCAGCGGACTCTCACTTCACGTGGGCAAGGAGGAAAACAATTCCATTCTCCCAGTCCTCCATTTTTTTTTCTTTCCATCCAAACGCAGAGATGGTCGCTCCCTTCTTCTCATGCACAGGCTGGGATTTTGCATTATTCTCCTCACGCACAGGCTGGGATTCTTCATTATTTCCTCACGCAGCAAGTTGGGGAGCCATTTTCTGCCATCCACGATTTTCCCTGTGAAAGGGCCATTCACAATTTATGCTGTGGGGGTGTGTTTCCATACCGATTTTGTGGTCTGAGTATATGTTTTCCCTGCCCAAGCTGAAAGTCTGATCACCTCTTCTATTTCGGGCTGTATATTTCCGTTGTTTCAATGTTGAGATTGGGGCTACTATTTTCCCCACGATTTGTGGTTTGATGTGGGTTCTTTTTCGTTTTGGGTTTGTTGTGGCTATTATTGAGATTTTTTGGCCACGATAGGGCCAAAAACGACTCAGGAATCGGATTTCCCCACCCGAGCTGTGAACTGCTTGTTTTGCTGCATGTATGCAGTGTTTGGTCTTCGAACTATGTTGGCTTGGCTGATTTGTTGATGGCCTGATAAACCCAACTATGTTGACTTGTTGATTTGTGTATTCTTGGATGTGGGTAAGCCTGCTCATTCCTTATTCCTTGGGAAATCATGCCCAGCTCGGGGGTGGCAGTGTTGCTGAGAGATTAAGGAGCACACTGGCCTATGGTTGGGTGGAACATTGCAGCGACGTAGCTAGTTGCGGGACGAATACTGCATAAGATAAGTAATCTTGACTATTCCATCTCTGCAGTTATATTGATGTCTAATGAATTATGATGAACTTGTTGAATGCTTGAATGTATGGTTTTGATTCCGCTGTATGCTTAATAATTATGCATCTCTGGATGTTTTGCATCAAAGCATTTTAGTTGTCAGTTTTTAGTTATGTAAAACTCCATGGGGCCAGTTGCCCAGATGTCTGGTGTTTAGTAGCGTCATCTTGCCCGGTCGGAGGGTTGGGGACGTTATAGTTTACAACTATGGTATTCCAACCATAGAAATTGGTTGCCTTTACCTTTCTTAGTTAATCCCTTGAATTTGCACATAAAACGAACTGTCAATTAAAAAATAGTACTACCCTAGTAGCTTTACCCATAACTTTTCTTTTATTGCTCTACTTAGAATCAGAGCGATAATATGGGGTATAAGACCCGATACCCATAAATGGGTTTCGTCACTTTTAACCTTGATAAATTAAAACAAAATGACTCAAACAGTTTCCAAATAACCCTCAATTACCATATAACAATGAGTTACATTAATGACTACACGCCACAAATGAGAGTTGCTAGTTAATCTCATAATAGTTGCTTCTATACTCCATCTATTTTATACTTTTGTCTGTACTCTTTCCTGGTGTGGCATGATTTTATGGCCATAACAGATGGCTTCTCTTGAAGTAATGTTTGAACTGGAACTAGAACTAAACGTTCAAACCATGCTTAGCTAGTGTATTCATGGTTAAGATCAAATATGGAACGGAACATCCAGAAATAAGTCTTTACTATAATACAATACTAACAACAAAAATGGGACTAAGATTTAAACACTAATTAATTAATTTGTTGTAATCAATGCTGAACAATAGGTACAAACCATTAGTTGAGAATCATTATGTAGAAAATTCCATTCCCGAATCTGATTTAAGTCAGCCTTGTGACTCTCAAACAGAGTCTCCTCTTCCTATGATGACTCTCAAATAGAATCTCCTCTTCCTATGATGACTCTCAAACAGAGTCTCCTCTTCCTTAAGGCACTGAGTTGGAACTACATAAGACATGTTTAACAAAATATTCAGTTGTTTCCTTTTGTAAAAAATATCTTCAGCATGACAAGGTTGAATTCCACGAGGGACCATTTCTGTTTGTTTCCTTTAATTAGATCAGTTGACTCATTTATACCAAGATTAGTGCATATCATATATGAGAAGTTAAGAACAAAATTCATACTATGTTAAAGGATAAAAAAAACATTCTAGATCTATGTATGGGAAAAGAACAAAGGCTGGTTGATGAATTACATTGCTACTCCATCTTGTAGACTAGTTTACTAAATTTAAAGGTTTCCATTATGTATTATTGTTTGTTTCTTGAATAAATAAGGTTGGATATCGAAAGGATTTATCAAGACCTCAAAGTTTAGGACTACTTGCAGATCATGTATTGAAAGACTATCAGTAAATTCTAATGAGAGAGAACAACTTATTAAGCATTTGTAGAAAAATAGTTGATTGTGGACCACATTCGTGTGAGAAAGAAAATATATTTAGAAAGTGAAATACACTGATGAGAGCTTGTCTCACCATAAGGTTTCACACCAAATCGTGGCTTGATTAGAAAACAATAGGTGAATCATGTTGGCAAGGGTTTTGGGGTAAGTGATTTGTGTAGCATCACGGAGGCTGCGCAAGCTCACATGACACCACATAAGGAAAATATAGCGTGATAGGCATAAAACAAACCGTTGTTGAATATTTTATGCATATTTTTGCATCAGTTGACCATATTTTGTGGATACAGGTCATTAATGGTTAAATCAGTTAGGATTTAGTTAGAAGTGGACCATGAATGTAAAGGTACAAGCCTATATATAGAATTAGAATTGCAAATGAGAGGGTAGAGTTTGTAGCAGAGAGGAGGAGAGAGAGAGAGATTGAATCTTGTGTTATATGTATATTGCGATCTTGTGGGTCAATCCTTCTCTCACTAAGAAGAAAGATAACTGTTGTTTTGGATCTATTGTGCAGAAATTAATATGATATGACGAATGTTGAGTTGAATCACTATTGTCTTTTGTCTCTTTCTGTTTTGTGAATGAATAATGTGATACTGCTGCGATGAATAAATGAATTATGCAATCTGGTTATTTTTATATTTTTAACATTAAGCTAGCATAACATTAGGATCTTTAACTGAGAGAAAAACAAGCACAATAATCAAACACAAGAGACAATGAACACAGTGTTTTTCCTCGGGGAAACCATAAATGGAGAAAACTCCGCAACTTCCTTAGAGAAAGAATTAGCACCAAAAGTGAAACCCCAAAAATGCAAGTAGTTCTCTCGACAGCAGTAACCTATTTCTTCCTTGCCCCAGTGTCTTTCTCTTCCTCAGCTATGCGCTACAACTGAGTGTGAGTGTGTAATAAATAGAGAGGCTATCTCTCTATTTATACTAATTCCCAACTTGACTAAACCCAACTAGGGCCGACTTCACTAGGTGATTCTAATAACCCTAGTGCCCCATAACTATGGGGACTTTAACCCTTAGACAATAGGAGGGTTACCCACCTTGACTTGACATGACTTGTTTACATTATAGAAACACTTGATAGGAACCTCAGGGCATGAAATGACTCAAGTACATTACAAATACATCCCGAAATAAACATTGGGTTACAATACATAAGAAATATAAGTGAATATAGTCCAAAGTTGCAATTACATCAACACTCCCTCTTAACTAGGAAGGTATTCTCTCGACACAATTTATCAACACAAGTCTTCTTCTCTGTATCATCTGGATCATCATCGATTCTTCGTCATCTTCACCTTCAAGTCATCTCTATATTCAAGTCACCTTCATCTTCAAGTCATCTTCACCTAGATCTGGATCATCACTCGATATGGATCATCATCACTGGATCTAGATCATCCCTCGATCTGGATCATCTCTGGAGAATCATCTCTAGATCTAGATCATCACTCGATCTGGATAATCTTTTCTGGATCATCATCACTGGATCATCACAGGTGCTATCTCATGATTCTTCACATCATAGGAATTTCTACAGAGCCAACCCTTTTTCATGCTAGTTGTAGCGCTAGCCTCCATGTAGGTCTTCTTCAGCGCTTATATCTGACCCTAAGTCAGAATGGCCCACCCAACACTTATATCTGATCATGTAGGAAACAATCCTATAATCATATCAGAAAGGCATGCCCAACACTCACATCTAACCATGGAACCAATCCCACAACCCTGTCAAAAAGTCCTAGCACTCACATCTGACCATGAGAGGAACCAATCCAGAATTCATGTCAGAAAGGATCTGCACTTACATTCGACACATGCGAGGAACCAATCCAACATACATGTTCGAAAAGGCTCTGCGCTTACATTTGACACATGTGAGGAACCAATCCAACATACATGTTCGAAAAGGCTCTGCACTCACATTTGAATCATGCGAGGAACCAATCCAACATACATGTTTGAAAGGGATCTACACTTACATCTGCACATGCGAGGAACCAATACAGCATGCATGTCAGAAGGGCTTTCACTCACATCAGAATGGCCCCCAGTCCCAGACTGAGCTACCCGGTAACAGACCAGGTGCCTCCATTCCAAGAATGGCATGTAGGAACCAATCCTACAGTCACATTAGAATGGCTCAGCACTCATATTTGACATGGAAGGAACCAATCCTGTCACCATGACAGAATGGCTCAGCCCTTACATCTAACCATGGAAGGAACCATTCCTCTCACCAGGTCAGAATGGCTTTGGGTCTCATCATTTCCCCTTGGAGGAAACCTCGATATGGAGAACACCAAGCTTCTCCCGGAAGCACTCGAACTTCACCATATCCAATGGATTTTTCAACACATCAGCTATCTATTCCTCCATCGCAACATACTGGAGCTTCACTGCTCCCCTCTACACCATATCCTTGATATAGTGATACTTGATCTCGATATGCTTCGACTTGTCATGGAACACTGGATTCTCTGACAACTTCACGCAACTCTAGTTGTCACAATGTATACAAGTAGCATCCATCTGGAGATCAAATAAATCAGATAGTAAATTCCTCAGCCATACTACCTCACAACTAGTTGAACAAGCTGTGACATACTCTACTTCAGCTGTACTTAGTGCCACATAAGATTGCTTCCTGCTAAACCAAGAGATCACACCCGATCCCATACTGAAGCAACATCCTGAAGTGCTCTTCCTATAGATGGCACTACCTACCCAATTTGAATCAACATAACCCTCTAGGTTAATATTTTAATTCACCTCATACTTGAGCCCATAATCAATTGTACCCCTCAAGTACCTCAGAATATGCTTTGCAGCAATCAAGTGAACATGTCTCGGATCTGTCAAGAACTGGCTCAAGGTGTTCATAACAAAGCAAATATCTCGTCTCGTGTTCGTCACATACTTCAAGGACTCAATCATCTGATGATACATCGTAGCATCAACCGCTTCTGATGAAGCATCACTCAACAAATTTAGGTTCGATGCCATAGGTGTGGTCATGGCCTTGTAGTCCATCATCCCAAACCTCTTCAGGATCTCTACTACATACTTCCCTTGTTCGAGGGAGATTCCATCCGCATTGTGCCACACCTCCATGCCTAGAAAATAATGCATCATACCTAAGTCCTTTATTTTGAATTCGGAAGCAAGCTTTCTCTTTGTATCAGAAATCAAACAGTCCATACCTATTACAAACAGATCATCTACATACAGTGGGAGCATCACTGGGTTTCCATCTTCAACTGTGTAGTAAAGGTTGGAATCTACTTTACTTTTGGTAAATCCCAAACTGGATAGAAAGTTGTCAATTCTGCCGTACCATGTCCTAGGTGCCTGTTTCAAACCGTATAGGGATTTCTTAAATCTACACACACAAGATTCCCTGTCATATGTCTCAAAACCGAGTGGCTACTCTACATACACTTCCTCTTCCACTACACCATTGAAGAAAGCAATATTGACATCCATTTGGTGTATCTTCCATTTCATCACTACAGCCAGAGCAAGTACTGATTTGATGGAAGTGTATCTGGCTATAGGTGCAAAGGTTTCTTCATAATCTATTCCTTCTTTCTGTGAGAAACCACGAGCCACGAATCTTTCCTTATATTTCTCTATGCTACCATCTGCAGCATGCTTGATCTTGTAGATCCATTTGGAAGTTACAACCAACTTCCCTTCTGGTCTTGGGACAACATCCCAAACATCATTCCTCATGATTGATTGATACTCTTCGATAATAACATCCTTCCATTCTTTCCGTTCTACCACTTCTTCATAATTGGAAGGTTCTTTATTGATAAAGT
This sequence comes from Pseudotsuga menziesii, assembly GCA_001517045.1. NCBI lineage: Eukaryota > Viridiplantae > Streptophyta > Pinopsida > Pinales > Pinaceae > Pseudotsuga > Pseudotsuga menziesii. The sequence continues at coordinate 77,387 of LPNX010701773.1, forward strand.
CACATAGTAAAGCTACATATCCGTAGCAGGATCTGGTTCTCTTTCTTTCTCTATGACTCTCTTCTGGAGCCCCATATATTTCCGCACCTTGGATAGCTTCTCGAACCCAAGCAAGTTTCCTCTTGTGAGTATTCTTCTCTTGAGGTGGATCTATGGGTCTTTGTGGTTCTTCAAATTCTCGATCTTCTTCTTGAGTTTCTTCATTCATGGTTGTATCATGAATTCTTGGTGCCTCTGCTTCTTCAAGTTCTTTAGCAGGTCTCTTTCTGCATTTGTTGTAAGCTGTGTCTTCATCAAATGTTACATCCCTACTGACGTTGATCTTCTTGAATCCTGGGAAGTATATTCTGTAAGACTTCGAGCTTTCAGAGTATCCCACAAATATACCCTTCTTTCCTGAAGGATCTAACTTTGTCCTCTTTTCTTTTAGAATGTGTATGTACATAGGACAACTGAATATTCTGAGATGGATGACTTCTGGTTTCTTTCCGGAGAATACTTCTTCAGGAGTCTTGTTCTTGAGTACTCTGTGTGGAGTAGGGTTCTGTACATACACTGCTGTTCTAGCAGCCTTTGCCCATAGATGCATGGGAAGATGAGACATATTAACTGAGACATCTCAGCTCCCTCAAGATTTTCATCAAGCTTGGTATGATGATACATCTTAACTGAGAACCTCAAATGGAAATGCAAAATATTTAGATCTTACCCAGTCAAGATGTCGGATCTAGATTTGGAGCTGAAATCTCGCAGTGCTAGTTCAGAAGCAGATTAGGGTTTTGCTTTTCCGGAGTTCTGTCCAACCAAATGCTTTGATCTTGATCCCTAACTTCGATTTTGAGAAGGAGATCAATCCAAGCCTGGGCTCACTGAAAAATTCTACTTATGTGAAAAGCCCTAATTTTCGGTAGTAGTGTCAGGTCCAAAACTGAAAAACCTCAGAATTGGCTTCTGCTTCGACCAAAAGATGCGCCCTAAGGAGGAGAGTTATTCCACCCTTCTTTTTCTGAAAATTTGTGGAGAGAGATCCACAAAGTAGGAAGCCCTAGTTCCTGCAGCTGCATGATGTCTTCTTCTCAGGTTAGCTCTGATACCATGTTATATTTGTAACATTAAGCTAGCATAACACTAGGATCTTTAACTGAGAGAACAACAAGCACAGCAACCAAACATAAGAGAAAATGAACACAGTGTTTTTCCTCAGGGAAACCATAAATGGAGAAAACCCCACAACTTCCTCAGAGATAGAATCAACACCAAAAGTGAAACCCCAAAACAGTAAGATGATCTCCCAACAGCAGTAACCTCTTTCTTCCTTGCCCCAGTGTCTTTCTCTTCCTCAGATATGAGCTACAACTCAGTGTGAGTGAGTGTCTGATAAATAGAGAGGCTAGCTCTCTATTTATACTAATTCTTGACTTGACTAAACCATACTAGGGCCGACTTCACTAGGTGATTCTAATAACCCTAGTGCCCCAGAACTGTGCGGACTTAAACCCTTAGACAATAGGAGGGTTACCCACCTTGACTTGACATGACTTGCGTACATTATAGAAACTCTTGATAGGAACCTCGGGGCATGACATGACTCAAGTAAATTACAAATACATCCCAGAATAAACAATGGGTTACAATACATAGGAAATGCAAGTGAATACATTCCGAAGTTACAATTACATCAACAGTTATATATGTGGTTGTATTGGTAAATCTGTTATGAATGATGCATTACCTGATGAATGGTTCTGTTAGATCTGATAGTTAATCTGATGAACAGATGCTGCCCTAAATCCTCCTCCTTATTGCGGAAACTTGGTTCCGACATCTCTCCCTTGAACATCTCGGGTGAGACTTCATCCACTCCGTGGGTGTTTCCTGGAAGGGTATAAAATTGTTAGGGCCAGTGCTTAGGGAGATTGCCCAATTTGGGTGTCGACAGAGTGGGAACCCCCGTCGACAAGGATTTGTTAGGTGGTTTGTACCAACAAATGGTTTCATTGTCGGGACCTCGTTGCGACCGAGAGGAGGATATGGTGTGGCATTTGAAAAAACCGGAGATTGAAGATTGGTTTGACCTAAGACTGCGAGAATTCGTTGAAGCTGAGAACCAAAACCCAAATTTGAAAACATACGAATGGTTGGCAAGGTACATACACGACGGTCATCATGAATGGTTTTTCTGTGAGTTTCCCATCATATAATATGATTGGCGGGTGTGATTCACCTTCAAGAAGCACAACTTCCAAGGAGGAGAGCCAACATCCTGTACCCCCAAGCTAATTCAGGAACTACAAGAGACTGACAACAAGGCATTGCAAGCTGTTGAAGTTTGGTTGGATAGTATTCTGGAAGGATACATCACTGATTTCGTGGTTGATACCAACAAGTCCTACAGTGAGGCAGGACGAGAATTCTTCAATGGACCATGAGGTAGGTTCTTACTATATTTGCAATTATCAATCAAGATGCTTGTTTGTGAAAGGGCATACTAAAAATGCACCTTGAGTAGTAAAGCTCTGGTGTGCGGAGGCTGTGAACACCGCGATGGAAGGGGGGCGACGAATGGAAAGATAAGGGGTAGATGGGTGTAATTTTCGATGAGACTATGAGCGAAGCCAAGGAAGAGAGTGGTTGTACAAGGATGCTACGTATATGAGAAAATGACTGCTACATATGTGAGAAAATGACAAGGCTGCTAGATATGTGAGAAAATGACTATGCACTAAATTGTGAATTATTATGATATCATGGATTTGATTCACATTGATGGTGTTGAATATGCATCCGACATTAGTGCATTTAAATTCTGCAGCTGTAGGGATAAAAATGCAATAGTTGTTGGAGAAATTAATTTAAATTACCGAATTCCAATTTTGAAGTCAAGTTCTTTAATGTGGCTAAATAATTTTCAAGAGAAGCCAAATTAAGTTTGTGTAAATGTAGTTGAATAGTAGATGAAAAATGAAGTCTGGGAGAGAAAGAACATAGTAAAAGAAAGGAGAAGAAGAAAATGTCTTAGAAGTGTTAGAGAGCTCAAGCTCATGTTCTTTAGAAAGTATTGAGAGCCCAGGCTCTCTGAACCTATAGTTTTTATGTGTAGATTGCAATTTTAATTTATGCTTCACATCTTATCCAAAATTGTATGTGTGAATGATTTTAATATTTATTGTTTGTAAAAGAAATCAAGAATCTTCAATATTTCACTGTGTAAAAGTTTAGTTTTAACCAAATGGTAACTTCGACACAAGTCTCATTTGATATTTTATTTATTTGATATTGCATGTTTGTAATAGTATAGATGTGTCCAATTTCATTCCAAATGGTGAAAATTATTTTTTACATCAAAGAAATATCTTTTATTAAAAAGTTACTTTTAATGTAGACTTGTCAAATATTTTTTACAACAAAGAAATATCTTTTATTAAAAAGTTACTTTAAGTGTATAATTGTCAAAGTGGAGTCATGTCGCTATGCTCATCAATTACAGTATAACCAATGCAACTATCGTTAAGTTAAATTAAAAAGATGTCTAAAATAAAACCAATAAAAAAATAATCTTTGATATGACTAAAAGTAAAGTACTTTTGAGTACATAAATTACTTTTGAATATAATTTAATGAATGCATTTATAAAGTAATGTACTCATAAAATAAAATATATTAATTTTGAAATTTGAAACATAAGTTACTTCTTCAAAATTCAAAATATGTTTATAAACCATGTATTTATAATTTTGAATTTTAAACATAAAGTTAAATTTAAATGAATAAATTGTCATTAAGATTTTATGCATGTATTTGGTTTTGTAACTTGAATGTAAGTGTCTAATTTATTTTGGTATAGATGTAGGTTTTTCAAAGGTTAACAAGTGATAGTAAAATATGAATCTTGAATAATACCTAAATTTCAAGAAACAAAAAAATAGTATTAATATTAAAATTCAACCTGATGAGAATATATATAGTAATTTATTATAATATAATATTTTATTTTTGTAAAATAAATAAATAAATATTGGTATGTTTAAATAATAATTATAATAGATTATTATATAGTAAGTATTTAAAAAACAAAAACTATTAATTATCAAATTATTTTTATTATAAGATCAAATTGTTTTTATTATAAAATGTTAAGTGATTTTGATTTTAAATATATATTTAACATATATATTTTATATATTGAAAAAATAATTACATAATTTTAGTTTTGAATAAAGCATTTACTTTTTTTAGTATTTGTCATTTATTTTATATTGAAATATAAAAAGTACTTTTCTTTCTAAGTACTTTAGTACATTTATATTATATTCAAAAATAATCTATGAATATTATTTTCATAATGAGTACTTTATTACAACATTGATATAATTAACTATGGGTTTTCACTTATTATTTACAATTTGACAAATAAGCATCATTAACTAAACCAATGCCACCTCAACTATTATAGATGAAGTCATCATGTAGAATGTGATTGGTTCTTTTAAAGTGGATTTTGATAGTACATTTTTTGTTTTGAGGCCCATTTTTTACCTCAAAATTCCCCTAATGATCTCTTGGGTCTTTGTTATAAACCTATAAAAAAACAGTAAGGAGGGAGCTCATGGAAAGGATCCCATGAAAATTTTCAAGATGGGGAGTCTGATGTACGAGCATAGACTGCCTAAGTGAAGTCATTTATGACTTCATTAGGTCAAGGAGACTTAGGGTCTCACATATTTGTGATCTACTTTATTTTGTTAAAAATGTTGAATAAAGTGGATAAGGATACTAGATCCTCTTCCAAATGTAATCGATAGGGTAGGTTGAGTAGTTAGAGAATTTCTAGAACTTCAACAATTAGTTAGTGATCTGTCAGTGAGTTAGATAGGGTTAGTAGAGTCGAATGAGGAGTATGTTTCTTAATAATAGGATTTGTAAACAAAACTGGAGGTTTATTTAATGCAGCTTCTTGATGGCTCATGAGGGTGGGGGGAGTTAGCTCGAGATAGGTTGGAAAATAGGTCAAAGAGAGAGATGAGCTTGAAACTTAGCTTGGAGCATACACAGAGTCAGAATATCTTTGTTTGTATTGAGATTTTTGTTGTAATAAAGTGTAAGGGGTTCCTTTCCAAATATGACATGGATCCACATTGTATGTTTAGTGGTTGTGTCTAGTATTGAGTTTGGATGACATGGATCTACTTTGTATGTTTTGTAGCCATGTTCTGCTTTTTATGTTATTGATCATGGATCTACAGTGTATTATTGGTAGCCATGATATAGTCATCTTCATGGATCTAAATTGTATTGGTCTGCAACCATGATTGAGTCAGAAAAGTCAATTACTGGTCTTTTGTCGGTTGTGAACTTGTCTCTCTTTCTTTTTGATACCAGACCGATTTCTAGCAAAGTATTTTACCTATAACATCCTTCTAGCTTCATACTTTGGGGGGCATTTTGTTGCACCTAAAATATCCACTGATTCCTGACCACCCTTCATAGATCTTGGCCAAGGATTCTTCTAGATGTTATTTCCCATTATTGCGTAGGTCGACGCACATTCTTCCTTATGACAGAGCACTAGTTCCTGTTACCTCTTGACATTAGGCATCGCCAGTTCCTATACCCAATTTACAAGGAGAACCAACACCTTTACCCTCAGTGCAGAAATCGCTGACAAAGATAAAATGGGAAAAAGGAAGATTCGAGAAGCTTCTATGCAAAATCCCTCATGGAAGTGGTTCCTATCAGCTAGGGAGAGGTGGCATTCACCCTCCTCACCCATAGGGATCATCCCATATCCATTTCCTAAAGAATCTCATCCCATGTGGACCTTCCTTGGCCTATAAAAGAATCCTTTATGGAGAGAGTGGAGGGAGACTAAGAAGAGCATCCTTATGCTCTTGGACTGAAGTCTCGTATTGAGGGAAAATAGAGTGAGTTTATGTGCAAGAGAGATTTTTGTGAGTGTGGAGTATTGTGAGTGTGTTTTAAGACCATTGTGGAAGACAAATATAGCAACATCAAGGCTTTGGTTGTAGCTTTACCTTCTTATTTGATTAATACAAAAGTGTTCCCCTTTCCCATATTTGATTTGTGTTAATATTAGTTAAATATTGTTGAATTCATTGATCACTAGCATAGATTGTTAATCCATGTTGTTACTCTCATCTTGCTTGTCTTGTTTTATTGATGCTTGTGTTGTAGAACGCATGGAGAGTAGTGGAACAAGGACTAAAGCTTGCAGAGCTGAGGTATAAGAGTAATTTTCATTAATTTATATTAACCATATAGTGAAAGGATATACTGTTGTGGTGTTTTGTTCTATACTTGTACCATACAGGGTATAGGAACACGTGGTGTCCGCATCAGTTGCAGAATTCCTACAAACAACCTTCCAATGAGGAAAATAGTGATCAAGGGCTCAAGAATTGACTCAAACGGTATAAGAAGCATATGAGGAACAATATCATGTTTGGAAACCAAGTGAAAAAAGTTTCCTGTCCAATTTTCATGGCTAATTGCTTCAACAATTCCTACATCCCCCACTAAAGGACATCCAAATCTTATACAAAAAGGAGAGCTTTGCCTCAACCTCTTTACCAGTACCCATAGTGTGGCTAAGGTTGCAACTTCCCCTCCTAACGAATGAAATACAAATTTGCACCTGTTTGATCATGGAATGCATCAACACAATGTTAACATAAGTGAAGTATTTCCTCTTTTTATTAATCTAATACCATCTAATATTATTCTATAGTAAAAGATAAATTAGCTTACCTTTGCTTAGAAATCTGTATTCTCCATAATATGGAGGAAAACCTTAAGAGCTCCCTAGTGGAAAAGGGCTGGTTGATCATCATTACCCTTGAGGGAAGCAGAGAAGACATGGTTGTGAGTTTGTTTATCCCTCTCCATATTTTCTCTCTTTGGAGATGTAACCTTCTATTTTATGAAATGAAGGGAAGGTAACATATGCAATGCCTTCATACTCATTCAAACTAAATTTATCTGAGTTGTTTGAACGACGTAACTCTTCCCAACACTTGGACATAATTCCAAATGAAAGAAGGAAAGTTCCAATATCCTGATGAACAATGGATCTAGAACAACATTTCTATAAATTAGAACCAAACTGAAGAAGCAAGCCAAATACCAGATTCTTGGATCTTCCTTTGTTGGGATGAATTCGTGATGTAACCCCATACATGTTGGATGTTCATTTCCCATATATATTCCAGGGAATTCATCCCTCCATAGCTCCTAGGATGGTTCGTCAAGATTCAAAATTTGATATTCAAAATTGTCCAAGCCTCAAGGAATTCTATATTGGACTCTACAGACTACCGCATTATTTCAATTATCGACTAATCATACTGGGATCTTTAAGCTTAAATCAAGCTATCAAGATTCTAACACAAACTTTAATTATCACCATAAGAGCTTACCAGGACACCAGTAGCCCATAACAGTAAATATCACATACTCTGCTATGAGGCTTCTAAAATTCCAAGACCGACAACACGGAAATCTTATGGGTTTTGATAGCAGAGAAATAGTTTCCAATAATCGAAAAATGTGAGCAACCCTCGATTATATTACAAACTTCATCTATTCCGGAAAACATGCCAACGTGTTAGATTGTAATATAGGCTAATGATAGTAGGTACCGTGCCAAATGTTGGAACTTGGAGAGCACCAGCAAAATATAAAATAATTGAAATTATGTATTTAGTTCAACAGGCGCGAACGCAAGATTAGTGGAATATACAAGGTAAGATGAGCTGAGCTCGGCGTGCTTAGACTGCCCATCACGTGAAGATCGCATGGGTTACAACAACTGCAGTCAATGATACTTATGGCGACAACATCAAGTCAAAGATAACTACTGCCAAGTAGTAAGTTCCTTCTGCATAATATATTTGTGGTTGGTGAGCCTTATCACTACTGCTAACACCAAATGCCCTACTTTGGTCTTATCCTTATGTAAGAGGTTTCGAGTTTGAGTTCTCACTATAGATAGGGGAAGTTGCTTAAATAAACTAGCCTAATCAAACAATCAACATTTAATTCCCATGACGGACTTCCTTTGTGGGGGGAAATGAATTATCAACCTAGGTTCCTCATAGTGCAATATAAATTTGCCAAAACAATTGGGGTAGAGTTCCTTTGCGGGGGGAAATGAATTATCAACCTAGGTTCCTCATATTGCAATATAAGTTTTCCAAAACAATTGGGGTAGGAGTGACTCTTGACATGTGCAACGAGATTAAATACTAAGGCCTATCTTGTATGTAGATGATTTTTCATCAAATGCAATCTTAAGGAGGCGGATATCCAAAATTTCATAAAAATAGAAAACCGACCTCATGTGATTGCAATTAATTTACTAATCACTAAAGTTAGATTGTTAAAATTTGAAATTCGAGGAGAATATAGCTTTGGGGGTACCGCAGCTTTTCAGATAATTTGATTTATACATGGCCATTGGCGATAGTAGTCAAAGTAACAATTAGTAGAGCAATTAAGTTAGTACCGGCCAATAAATTTTGATGGTGGTTTAGATAGTTGAAAAGTTCTCCTAAATTTTTTAAAATAATAATGTAGTATTGTCGAATGCCTCAAAGAGATAATAACCTAACAAATGAGTCCATGATTTTAGGATCGATCAAGCCTTGGGCAGCTGGGCTATGCGATATGGATGCTTACCTTTAATAGTTGAATGGTCTTTTCCATGGAAAGGCTCATTCACCAATGCGAGGACAAATTGATACACCTTCCCACAACTTTCCCGATTTATATATCCTGTTGTCGGTGACATAATAAAGAAATGGTTTATAAAATTAAAAAAGGAATGTGATAAAATTATATCAAAGATATTCAATGGTGTTCTTATAGTTCCTTCCCTCTAGGATAGCACGGAGTCTATGATCTACCTTGTCGTTAATTTAATTAACTTACATGCAAACCAATATACTTAAAAATATTTTATCCAAACTTTCGCCTCAAATCGAGGTCATTCACCCTAAAACTATGGTGAAATTATATAATTGTGTGTGTCTGAGTCGAATTTCATGATTTTGAACTAATGTTGGGTGTTATTTAACATTACTTCAAAAGCATTAAATGTTTGTTTACATACTCTCACTATTTTAATTTTTCTTACTCTTCCATGGTCACACGTTGCACTTTCTTACTCTGCCATGGTCACACCAACTCACATGTTGCACTTTCTTACTGTGCCACAGTCACACCAGCTTGCAAGTTGTTGTGTCTGGTTGTGACTGTTGGGATCTTGCAGGATGGACATGTATGCAATCCATGCAGCCATAGAACCCTAACAGGGTTGGTACACGTTTTTGTTTTCACTAGGTAGAGGGGGATTGAGATCAACCCATTCTCATCGCCTACTATCACAACTCATGTTGATGCAGAGAGGAGGATAGAGGCTATGCCAGGGCATGACAAAAAAGCAAAGGCCGTTGATGGCAATGAAGCGAAGGCAGGAAAAGTAGGCCTCCTTGCAAGGAGTTATATGAAAAGGTTCACCGGAGGGGTTTCAAATTGAAGTTCCTAACATTGGAAATTGAATTGACTGCTGCCAAGTTTGTTGCATTGAAGTTTACATCGAACGAACTATTCAAGAATAAGGAAAAGGAAACAGAAGTTGCAGAACAAAAATTAGTAAGTAATATCTTTTGCAGCCGACAGGTTTTACCAATTATTGTTGAATCATACTTCTAGGGTTTGTTGGAAATTCATTCATTTGGCATGCTTGGAGCATGCTTGCCTCCTTGAAATAAATGGTTTAGCTTTGGAAATCAAAATAATTGCTACTCAAACATTAGAACAAGTCCAAGTACTTCTTCATGCTGCCATATGTCTTCATCCTGCCAGGTCCAAGTCCGAATTGCTGCAGGAGATGCTTTGAGGTCCAAGTCCAAATTGTTGCAGGAGATGAAGGGGGGAAGACGACTTGTGTTAGGAGATATGGGTTGTTTGAGTTCACGAGCAATCAATTCCTGGTGCCGAGTCTTTCTTTTCTTCTTTTAAGACCATGGTTTTTCCATAACATACATCCCTGTCAAACTCAAAGTACCGTGTTTTCTTCCAAGAAGCTGCAGATACTGTCAGCGGTTCCTCCATTCCCTCTTATGTTCTTTACAATGTTGCTTCAGATGTGGCTCAACTATCATCAAGTGTACATTAACAAAGTTCTTGTCTGGCATCCAGATCTCCTCAATCACGGGTTGCTAACCGCTACCAGCAAGACCGTGAGTGGGAATCACAAGGATTTTGTCATCTAGGTACTCTTCTCCACACAATTTAATCTTCTATGCTCATCCACCATAAATATTATGTTGTTACTGCTTGCTCCTTGCAGGCGCATTCGACCCTGTGCCTCCTCAACACTAAAGCATTGAGTAAAGAAGACACTGGCGTCATCGTGGGTCTGCAAATTTCCTATTGCTCAATCATGGTGTTCCTCCATTCAGAAAAGGCTCCAGCGATAATCAGCATCAATTATGGTCTTCCTCCATTCAAAAAAGGCTCCAACGACAATAATCTCTAGAACGTTGGGCCGATCTGTGTTGAAAAGAGTAGCTCAGACAGTGCTTATGCATAGTGTTTATCATGCATATAGTTTCTCTAGATATTAATTTTGTAAAGTGAGTTTATAAAATTAAAGTGACTTTTTTCATTTATTTAATGATAAAGTGACTTTATAATGTAAAGTTAGGTCACTTAAGTGATTTAAGTGATCTCAACGAGAGATTATATCGTGACCATTAGATCGTGGGAGGCAAGATCTAATCTTGGCCATTGAGATCTAGGGTTAGGTTTTTATCATTAAAGTGTATTATAAAAAGAGATCTAGAGGAAGAGTTTGAGTACTTCTTTGTGTAGAAGTGAGACACTTCTTAGGGTGGAGAGGTGTGAGAGGCTTGCTTTCTTGTTCTCATGGAGGAGAGGATGTGAGTGAGACATCCTTACTTCTCGTGGAGGAGAGGAGTGAGAGAGATGATGATCGTGAAGGAGATGGCTGTGAAGATGGAGGGATGCAGTACCGTGAAGCAAGGAAGGGTTTCTTGCGTGGAAGATTGGAACTCAGTCAGATGTTCCAAGAATACTGTAAGATTCATTATTAGCCATAATCAAATCATTGTTTCACTGGTTTTCCCTTTGGGGTTTTTTCCAGGGGCAGGGCCCAAAATATCTGTGTCAAATGTGTATGATTTTCTGTGTTCTTCTCCGCTGTTGTTGAGTTAACATTCCAATGTGTTTCCAGTTATCATTTATTTCAGCAGTTTATGTGAATGTAAATGTTGAGGGTTTATAAATGACTGAAGCTGTAAACCGTGTTTGGAATGAGGAATATTTAACATGGTATCAGAGCTTGGTTTTTCGAGCCAAGGGTTTGTAGGGCAGAAAATTTATTTTTCAGGTATTTTTTCGAAAAACAAGAAGGAAGGGCAAAACGGCATGACTGGAATTTCAGAGGGTGAAAAAAAAAAATTCTGGGCGGCAGTTTACAGTCCGTACAGTACAGAGGCCGTATGGCAGTATGGACAGGTCCGTACAGTGTACGGACAGAAACAGAAATTTACAGATTTTTTCAGAAATTTCAGATTTTTCGGAATTTTTATGGGTTTTCCGGAAAAAAGGCAGTTTTGGGAGAAAACCGAAAATTTTTTGTAAAAGAGTTTTTTTGTAGATTTTTGTTTGGAGTTAGCAGATTTTTGGGTTTTGGAGGTAAATCTGAAAATGTTTGTAGTGTTTGAAATTTTTGGGTTTGAAGGAAATCTGAGAATTTTGAAGGGTTTTGCATGATATTGAAAGTTTCTTGTTTTGAGTTTAAAACTTTGAAATTTTAAGATTTTGTGCATGGAGATCAATGTTTCTTGATTTCAGTTTAAAATCAGAAACCTTGATTAGCTTTGCATCTAGCCATGTGTTGGAGTAATGTTGTTGCTCCTAAGTGTTTCAGAGACAGGCTCAGAGTTGCATGTGGATAGTGGGGTCGACACCACTCATGCAAAGGAGAGGGTTGGAACCATTTTTTTTCCAACTAGAGCCAGGGGGTTCTCTGCCAGTGGCCAGAGAGATGCATGTACCAGAGTTGACAGACGTGTCCTCATATCAGCTTTGGGAGATGATGAATATAGCATGTTGTTCGGGATGGACATAGGTTTCTATATTCAGAGGGAGTGACCTTGGATGCAGCGGACAGTATCAAGGTGAATTTGGTTGGTGGTCAGATTTAAAGTGAAAATGCTGGGTTTGAAATACTGTTCAGAGAGGAACATGTGTTTATGTATTCAGTTGGAAATCCGGATGAAGGGGTTCTGTTTGGTCACAGAACATATATGGTATGCATGCTCGAAGGTGGAGTTATGTATGCTGATTCTGGTCGGTTATCAGCCTCAGGAGAGGAGACAAGAGGATCATGCGGTTTCCTGAAAGTGGAGGACGAGACTCTCTACTATGTACGGGCAAAAAGGCTCAGTCAGTACCTAACGGATGAGCAGGATCATGTTGACAGAAGACTCAGTCAATATGATGATGGTGAGCAGGGGTTTTCAGCATAGTACTTTTTTCAGCGCACGAGGGAGTGGTAGAAAGTGAGTATCCTGAAGGAGCAGATGTTGTTGGAAAGGCTTCCAGAGTTAGAGAGAGCTTCTACAGCAGACAGCGCGAGGCTCGAGATTGATTCTGATAGAAGACAAGGCTCGAGATTGATTCTGAGAGAAGACATGTCAGAAGCACTTTCCTCGCTAAGAGGGAGTGTTGAAAAGAGTAGCTCAGAAGGTGCTTATGCATAGTGTTTATCATGCATATAGTTTCTCTAGATATTAATTTTGTAAAGTGAGTTTATAAAATTAAAGTGACTTTTTTCATTTATTTAATGATAAAGTGACTTTATAATGTAAAGTTAGGTCACTTAAGTGATTTAAGTGATCTCAACGAGAGATTATATCGTGACCATTAGATCGTGGGAGGCAAGATCTAATCTTGGCCATTGAGATCTAGGGTTAGGTTTTTATCATTAAAGTGTATTATAAAAAGAGATCTAGGGGAAGAGTTTGAGTACTTCTTTGTGTAGAAGTGAGACACTTCTTAGGGTGGAGAGGTGTGAGAGGCTTGCTTTCTTGTTCTCATGGAGGAGAGGATGTGAGTGAGACATCCTTACTTCTCGTGGAGGAGAGGAGTGAGAGAGATGATGATCGTGAAGGAGATGGCTGTGAAGATGGAGGGATGCAGTACCATGAAGCAAGGAAGGGTTTCTTGCGTGGAAGATTGGAACTCAGTCAGATGTTCCAAGAATACTGTAAGATTCATTATTAGCCATAATCAAATCATTGTTTCACTGGTTTTCCCTTTGGGGTTTTTTCCAGGGGCAGGGCCCAAAATATCTGTGTCAAATGTGTATGATTTTCTGTGTTCTTCTCCGCTGTTGTTGAGTTAACATTCCAATGTGTTTCCAGTTATCATTTATTTCAGCAGTTTATGTGAATGTAAATGTTGAGGGTTTATAAATGACTGAAGCTGTAAACCGTGTTTGGAATGAGGAATATTTAACAATCTGATGATCATTACTAGAGTTTATTTCGTCAGAACTGTTCAAGACACAGGTAAAACTATGCAGAAATACAAAAAATGGATTCTATCATGCCACACCGAGTGGCACTGCTTGAATTGTCTGCAGAGAACCTTGTAGATGAGTTAAGCTTCCATGTGACCGACGCTTGTTCCTTCACATTCTGGAAATTTTGTGAATGAAATGCACGACGTGGAATAACCCTTATTCAAAAAATTTTGAGGAGCTATATTCCACGGAACTGGCTGGAGGATCCTTCTACTGGCTAGCTTTAGAGAAATCTAGCAATATTGATCTATCAGTGAATTAAATGTTCAGAGCAATCTAGCAATCTTTCATTCTAAATAGAAGGCTCCAGAATGGCCCTCCCAACTATATCACATGAAACTCCCAACTATATCACATGAAATAAATGTAATGAAAGTGAATGAGTAGGAGTTATGGATATTGGTGCAAGAAATTGTTCAAGGTTAGTGCTCTTACTTTATGTCATCCATGACATGATAACAACGCACTGTTTTTCTTATTGAAGACTCGATAGCTTCGAACATGACTCATCGCATTCGAACATGACCCGGCTAAGCCTCTCGTAAGCCTCTGGAAGCTACTCTCTTACATATGGTGGATGCATGCACTTTGTGCATCGCTGAAACGTGGCAAGCTTCAGCTTCAAATTTTGTAATGCGTGGTAAGCTGCTGAGACTATTTCCTTTTCTCGATGTGTCACAATCTTGGATGTTTCAATATTAGGTAGGGTAATGGTAAATTCCATTATAGGTGACAAGGAAAATTGATCGTTCGTTGCCCGATAAACAATAGCATAGAATTGTATGGAATTATTATCAAAATAGCATCCTTATTATATAATTTAATTACGTCACCATACAAACATAATAGCATAAAATAGCACAACATTATTATAAAAATCCATACCAATAAGAGACATAATTTATTGCTCTATAATCTTCGTATATAATAAGTATATAATAAGACACATGGTTTATTGTTATTGTACGCAGTACTATTAAAAAACAAAGTTATCTGCAGCTCTTTAAATAACTAGGTATCAGCCTACGGGTAAGGTAAAAAGTTATTCAAAGCCTGTGAGTGGGTTCCCAAATTGGTCAGTTTCTCGACTTGTTGCGTTGCGATCTATGTAAGTAATTCAGATGCAATTTCCCTAGTGGCATTCCTTTGATAGAGTTTACATGTTACTTTTGATCACTGATTTTCTTCACGAAGATTGCATATATTATTTTTAATTTGTTGATTATATTCCTTTTTCTTTATGTTTCTTCTTTCTAGGCTTATAAATTCGGTAGTGGTGTGATCTTTAGGAAAATTTCTTTGAAAAAAGTTCCATATTATCTTGATCATAAAATCCGTGAAAGGGGCCAAAATAGTCCATACCCACATGATTGACACAAGGTTTAATTAAAAAATCTTTTTGAATAACAAACTTATGGCCATGCATGCCAAATCCGACAGTGTCGGGGACGCTCATCGTTTTTTTTTTGACGAAGTGATGGAATGAAGCATGGTTTCATGGACTAAAATTATCATTGACGAAATGTCCGTCGAGTGACACAGCCTCGGTGCTGGACGAACTGTCTTCAAGGAACGAACTATGCATTAACCTATTTTAAAATGAAATCTCTCTTTCTGTTGAAATCACTTCTATTTTCAATTATCCAGTTTAATATAACTCTCTTAGTATCAACTTATTTGTACAAATTGATTATTAAAATATAAAAAGTTAATAAAACTAAACATTAAAATTCTTTCAAACCGTATTAATTTAATAGCAAGCTAGATTTATCCCAGTATCTTTTTTTAAGACCTATCGCTCATTTTATTGCCAATCGAATAAAACGTGAATGAATTCATTCAGTGCCAATCGAATAAAACATGAATGAATTCATGCTCTACCTTGCGACTCGATCCTTGTTTTCAACTAAAATTTGTCTGATTTTGTATCCAAATATCTTTTATGCTCTTTTGGAACTATCGCTAATGCTACAACACATCGAATAAAACGTGCATGAATTCACAAATGCTACAACAACTATTAACAAATCGCGTCTTGGGTATGAGTCCTTAGGCATTGGTGCGAGGTTGTTCAATGACACTCATAAGCCGAATAAAATGCAAGCTTCTCATATATTATTTAACAAATTGAGGATATAAATAGTTTACACACTTTTCAATCGTTTTGTATTATTGCACTTTTATCCTTAAAAAAATGTATTATTGCATTTTTATCCTTCCAAAAAAATATGAACAAAATTTCTTAAGTTAGGTGTTCCATTATGAAAAACTGAGATTTTCATACAAACAACAAACTGAGATTTTCATACAAACAACAACATAATTTACAAGTTAATATGAAAAACTGAGATTTTCATACAAACAACAACATAATTTACAAGTTAAATTTAAGAGACCAAGTGATGCTTTACTAATAAATAGTCAATGCCCTATTCCATGTATCTACTAGCCAAGTCATGCTTTACTAATGACTAGTCAATGTCTTATTCCTTACATGTATCTACCCCTTAAGTCAATGCCGTATTCCATGTATCTACTAGCCAAGTGATGCTTTACTAATGACTAGTCATTGTCTTATTCCTTACATGTATCTACCCCTTATGCACGGACTAAGTTGGTTTGCAACTATCCTTGTTTAATAGTATCTTTAATTCATCATTAAAATTATTTGGACTTCTTACACAAAACGTTATGTTACCAGCACTAAAATACCAGTCCGCACATAGATTATGGAGAATCGCTTAAAGAATATTTGTGGATCAAATGAAGAATTAAACACGTGAATAAACTATTATACATTCTATATATTAATAACAACTTCACCCAGCTTGTTTGTGATCTAACTCTTTTCTATGTGCTATTACACTCGTGATCGAATCTGCTTTGGAGCTACTGAGGAAGAGCCTTTCGGAGGTTCTTGTTTTCTTTTACCCGTTGGCCGGTCGTCTCACTACGTTGGCAGACGGAGTCATCTATGTTGACTGCAACGATGGGGTGTCGAATTCATCGAAGCTTCGGCAGACAGTTTGAGTGTAGCCGAAATAATTGCCTCAGATGTTCCTCCTGTGGTCAAACAGCTATTCGCTTTGAACGGTGCCCTTAATCTGGAGGGTCATTCCCTTCCGTTGCTTGCAGTGCAGGTAACGAAGCTCAGAGACGGCCTTTCAGTGGGATGCACGCTTAATCACGCCATAGCCGATGGAGCTTCTCTGTGGCATTTCTTTAATTCTTGGGCTCAGCTCTGCAAATTAGGGATCCCGATAATTACCCCCCTACCTATCCACGACCGTAGCGGTATCAGTCTGGAGGACTCCACCATAAGGATGAATCTGGATCCTGCCGGAGACATTCCTAGGGTTTACCCGCTGCTTCTGCGGGTAAAGTTTTTTCACTTCAAGCGGGAGACAATCGAAGCGTTGAAGGAGAGAACCAACCGGCAGGCTTCCAAAGACGGAGTAGTCCGTGTTCCTGTCTCCTCGTTCCAGGCTCTCTGTGGGCACGTGTGGCAGGCCGTCACACGAGCAAGGCGGATGGCGCCCAACGAATGCACGATCTTTAGACTCGCAGTAAACTGTCGTAGCCGACTTGTTCCTCCATTGGCTCCATCCTATTTTGGAAATGCCATTCAGGTCGTATACAGCACCGCCACTGCCGGGGAGATCCTGAGCGGCGATGTCTCCTTCCCGGCCGGTTTGCTGCACGATATCATCGACGGTCACAGAGATGTTGCCATAAGAGAATCATTACGGAAATGGGAGGAGGCGCCCACTGTGTATCGGATGGATACAGTTGAGAATAATTGTTTGCTCATGGGAAGTTCTCCTCGATTCGATATGTACAATACTGACTTCGGATGGGGAGAGCCACTTGCGGTAAGGAGTGGAGGTTCGTTTCAGTTTGATGGGAAACTATGGGCCCATCCAGGAAGGGACGGAGGAGGGAGTATCGACTTGGAAATCTGTCTCTATCCAGATTTCATGGATGCCTTGGAGGCGGATACACTCTTTATTTCTCCTTAATCTTTGGAAAACCAGAGCACTGGTTATTTTAGTGGGAAGCACAGTATATACGGTATGTATAGTTCAAAGTTTATAGACTACAATTACAGTTTCAGCAGTAGTATTTTCATGCATCTATTCGGGTGTAATGGACTTAGCTGATATCTCATGAACAGAGTTATGTTACTTGGCAAATGGTAGATTGCGTTACTTGTTACAAATAAATTCCCCCGAAATCGATAATTATTTTGGAATCAAGCCGAATCTTGATAATTATTTTGGAATCTAGCTAGAAGGCTTTGTTGTGAAAGGAAAAGAACAAAAAGTATGCAAGCTTGTCAAATCCTTGTATGGCCTAAAACAAGCGCCTCGCGCATGGTATGAAAAATTAACCAAGCATCTTTTGAAGTTAAATTTCGAACATTTTGATCTTGATGATGCAACACTGTTTATAAAGAAAGTTGGAAGATCTGTTGTGTATCTTGTGGTGTACGTTGATGATCTTTTTATGACAGGGAACAATGAGAGCTATATAGCATCCATAAAGAAAGATTTGAAAAAGATCTTTGAAATGACAGATATGGGACATCTCCACTATTACTTAGGAATTGAAGTCACTCAACATCCTAAGTACATATTCCTATCTCAGAAAAAATATGTTGGAGAACTACTAGACAAATTTTGCATGACAGAATGCAACCCTATCTATACTCTAATGGAACAGAAAATGAAGCTCAAATCAAGCGAAGGAAAAGAATTTGAGGATGCGACCAAGTATCGACAACTTGTAGGAAGACTTATCTACCTTACAACAACTAGACCAGATATTTCTTATGTTGTTGGCATACTTTCAAGGTTCATGCATAAACCTTGTGAAGGATGATGGTCAGCTGCAAAAAGAGTTCTAAGATACTTGAAGGGGACTCAAGACGTTGGAATCAAGTACTCTAAGGTGGATGACTTCAAACTTATTGGGTACTCAGACTCAGATTTTGATGGTGATAAGGAGACAGGAGTATCAACTTCTAAATACACTATGAGTCTTGGATCAGCAACTGTCTCATGGAGATCATGCAAATAGTTAGTTCCAACAGATTCAACAATAGAAGCAGAATATGTGGCTACAACTGAAGCAACGAAAGAAATAGTATGGCTCAGGAAGATACTTGAAGATTTGCAAGAAAAACAAGAGAACTCCACTCCATTATTGATCGACAATACTTCTGCAATCAAGCTGGCTAAGAATCCCAGATTCCATGATCGAACCAAACACATCAACACAAAGTATCATGTGATTCGACATCATGTAGAGGCCAAGACAGTCCATCTTTGACATTGTTCCACAAATGATCAAGTTGCAGACATCTTCACCAAAGTGCTTGGACGAGAAAAGTTTGAAAGATTCAGAAACATGCTTAGACTTACTAACACCCCTTCGGATTAAGGGGGGGATTGTTGGAATATAATCCGTCAGGATTATACGTTATTCTAAATATTAGGAATATGAAGAGACTCTCGGATGTGTGATCTCAAGAGTCACTGTAAATGTATAAATAAAGGCATTCTATGGAGAAATAATAACGATTCGGGAGTTATTCCACCTCACAAAAACTAATAATTGTGGTTGAAACAAGGGAATGAACCTCCACATAGAGTAAGACCTACCACCTTGCCCATGATACCAAACAATACCACATTCACCAGTGAGGACATCAAGCATGTGTTAGGTCCAATTACAGGGTTACTTCTAGGGAAAGCCCCATAAATAAACCAAGAACAATCAAGTCAATCCTCAGCAAGCCCATTTCCATTCCAACCAAGGGACTACATAATGGTCAATGCCAATAAAAAAAAAGTCATTGACCAAAATATGAGTGGTATTGGAAGAGTTATTTAGCTCTATATCTTTCTCATACAATAAATAAATAATCATCCATCCTTTTGATAAAAAGTTAAGAGAAGGGCCATAACCAATAATGAGTGGCCATCACTACTTCAACGAATATTTTAAAGAATTCACCAAAATCCTTTTAGAAAAGAGTCAAGCAACAAAAGATTTTCTAAGAAAAACTATAATCTTCCCAACCCTAATGTCCTCCTCTACCACTATCCTCACCTTGTCCTACTTATTTAGAACCTTGTGAACCCTTGATTTAATTTTTGGACAAACATCGAGAACTCCCTTCTTACCAATAAACTTTAATTTTCCTATAATGTTATTCAAATTTAGGTGTTTTCTTACAAAACTAACACCAATAACTATTGCATTGATGTTAGTAAACCTTACAAGATAATAGCCATGCTTCGATATACTGTTGGAATATTGGACAATACTGAGAGGGGGGAGGGGGGTGAATTAGTATTGATAAATTTTAACAATTTTAAACCACTTTTAATTTATTCATTAAAACACATGATCAACAAGAACACACAGAACACACAGAACACAAACTTATCATGGAAGCCCAATTGGGTAAACCACCAATACTTCCTCTTAAATCAAAATTATATTTACAAATAGTTTATCCCTGTTACTATAGACAAGGAGGGTATTACACCCTTTTACCAGCAACTACTAGAATGAATCTACAACCCCCCTACTGAAAGGATGCTACAACACCCTATTTAACAGCTACCACTGGAAGGAGGCTATGACCTCCTTGTAGGCCTGTTGGTTTCCCTAGCACCTCCCTACCTCCCTTATATCATAAATTGATCTCTTACAATACCACATCAATCGATTTGTCAATTGAATGTTCAGGGACACTTAATCAAAGATTCAAAATTTTGTTTATATACCCTCAAACATATCTCTTCCTTCAGTAGACACCTATCTTCATCATGACTCTTCACAGACAAATAAACTAATTCTAAATTACTTCTCTGTTCATCTTTTTTTACTATGTTTATTTTACCAATCGAGACCTTCCGTAGTTTTCTTTCTGTAATGTCCTTTCCGCAACATATCATTTCCTCAAATTTACCTTTCCTTTCCGTAACTACCTTTCCACAAGATACTTTTCGCACCGTTTATTTCTTACAGACTCTTCCCTTGCAGTTGATCTTTAGATCAGATGCAGATTGTAGGTTTTCCAAATTTCTTGAAAGTGCTTCTGTAATTTATTTTCTGCAATTTTTCTTCCTCTTCGTCAATCTCATGTGGACTCTCTCCTGATCGTCAATCTTAGATCAGATGCGGATTACGGGTTTTCCAGATTCCTTAAAAGTGCTTCCGCAAGATCTCTTACGTTCTGTCAATCTCATGTGGGATCTTTCTTAATCATCGATCTTAGATCAGATGCGAATTGCGGATTGTCAGTTTTCCAAATTTCATGAAAATGCTTCCACAATATTTCTTCTACACCCTTGATCTCTTGCAGAATGTTTTTTGACCATCGATATTGTAGATTGTGGGTTCATAAAATTTCAAATGTTACTTCCACAATTTTTCTTTTGCACTATCGATATCTTGTGGATGCTTTCCTAACCATCGATCTTCGGATTGAGGATTGTGGAATGCCGAATCACACTTTCATATTTTGGACCTCCACAATTTTCTTCTGCAACTTTGTTTCAGCAATTTGTCTAGACCATTGATTTCCTTGTAGGTTCACTCCTGACCGTTGATCTACGATCAAGTGTGGATTGCAGAACTTCACTTTAGCACTCTGGAATGTTATCTCCAATGCACATTTACCTTGCTGATTTTTCCCCCGCCATCAATCAATTTTCTTGATACGATCTTATCTATCCAACCTCTACTAAATACGATAACTGCAACTTCATGACTCTGCGTTGATTGATCAGAGGATTGATCAATCAAGCTCAATTGGACTTTGCCTGACTTGATCCCCTCGTTGGAACTTCTCATGTGTCTTTCCATCCTTATCACATATGTCATCGCTTATACATTTGTCATTACCGAACTCTTTTGACATCAATGACAATTCTTTCCAACATTCTCCCCCTTTGGCATAATTCTAAAAATTCTCCCCCTTTGACAACAATGAAAAAGGTTCTCTTCTGACAGCTCCCCCTGTCAACATATCTCCACCTGGGTATATGATCCCTTCTAATGCTAATTTCAGGATTCTCTTCTAGGTCATGAGAAACCCTTTTAGAAAAGGCATCTACCATTATCAGTTTGACTCACATGACATTGCTCTTCATTTTCAAGAATATATACATTGCTTAGAGTTCTCAGAGGAGTTCCAACAAGTTTTATTGAATATTATCTTCTAATTTCACACATCTCGAAGTCAAATATACATATGTGTCCTTGATCCAACATTTGGCTTACACTCAAAAGATTAGGTTTTAAGTTATTTACAAGCAGAATATTTTCATCTTTCATCTTTTCTTTAATAGCCACCGTATATTTCCCGATTATTTTAGAGGATAGATTATCTCCAAAAGTGACTTTCTCTTTTTTCCTCCTTTTTAGGCTTAGGAATTTGGTTAGGTCACTTGTCATGTGTTTTGAGCATCCACTGTCCACATGCCATAGATTTTGTTTTTCTGTAGCACATAGAGCCAATGAACATTCCACAACATCCTTCTTGTTCCAGGACATCCTTTCTTCTTTTCATTAATATTTTGAGGTGCCATCCATAGGAATTACTAGTTTACACTTTCTAGCAATGTGTCCTTGATTTCCACATTTGTAGCATTTTGTACTATAATTCCGTAGAGGAGCAAAAGAATTGTAGTTTCTTCCTTTTGGATTGCTTCTAGTAATATTTTCCTTATAGGAATAATGATGTGATGTAATCCGTTTCTCCACAGGAGCCTTTAGTTTACAATTTCTAGCTATATGTCCAAAATTGTTACAGGTATAACAATTTCCCAAAAAGAGTTGTTGATGTCTACTTGTCATTGGTCTTCTCGACATCATATCTATTCTTTGTAAGAGAGGACCAGATTTCTTACCTTCTTCAATTTTAATCGGGGTCTTGAGTGCAACAACATAGCTTCTTTTGTTTCCATATTGGTTTGTGGAATAGGAATGTCCTGGCTTCTTTTCTTTGACAAGTCCTAATCCATATTTATTGCTTGATGGTCTTTCTACACTTAGGATTTTATCTAAATTCGTTGAACCATTTTCAAACTTTGATTTGATAGATTCTTCATCCAATTTCTTTCTAAGGTGCATAATATCTTCTTCAAGCCTTGCAGATTCTTGTATTCTCTTTGTGAGCTACTGTTCTATATTGCTTTCAGTCATTTTTACTTCTAGAATATGAGTTTTTAAGTCAGCAATCATTCTTTCTCCATCATTGTTTTTTTTCTTCAAATTCTATTATGTGAGTTTTTTATTTTTTGTACACCCTTTTATACTTCTCTAATTCTTCATGAGAATTTATTAGTTATTCTTCAATATGTACCACATCTTCTATTTCTTCTTCCAGAAGGGATTTCGTTTTCTAATCCCATGAACAGGATTTCAACATCTTGACTTATTTCATCTTCACTGTCTTCTTTGGAATAAAGGTTTTTCTTATTTTTCTGAAAATTCTTCTTGTATACTTTATTATGACAACAAGGTTCTTCATCATCACTATGCTCTTGTTTTGGGTAAGGACACCTTATGGAAAAATGTGCAATCCTTCCACAGTTAAAAAATTTCAAAGGTAGCTTCCCTTTGTACTTTCTAGCTACTCTCTCAAGTTTCTTGATGAAGAGAGATGGGCCTCATCATCTAGGTCCTCAGATTGGATCTTGGATACGGCTTTAAATGATGCTTCCTTCTTTGATGATCCATTTTTTCATGTTCTCATCTCATAGGCAGTGAAGATCCCATGTAGTTCATCTACTCTCATGTGTTTAATATCATCTCGTTCCTCTAGAGTGGATACCTTTGAGCCATAGTTTATTGGAAGGGTTCTTAGTACTTTGTCAACTACTTCTTTTTCCTTTAATACTCCTCCAAGGCCTCTAATAGCATTGACAATTTCATCTACCCTTAGAAGATACTCCGCAAATGTTTTCTTCCTCTTTCAACTTTAGGCTTTCAAATTGTCCTTTGTATGTCTGAAGTTTGGGTTGTTTGACTTTAGATACTCCTTCATAGACACTTTTTAACTTATCCCAAGCATCTTTGGTTTTCTTGCATTGCATGGCTTTTACATATACTGAGTTTGTTAACCCACTCAAGATTGCATTCATGGCTTTTGCATTGGCCTCATATTGGTCAAGTTCTTCTTTGTCTGTAGGTAGGTTGTCTTCAATTTTATAATTTTTTTCAACTACTCTCCAAACCTTCCATGCAAGAGACATTAGATGGAACTTCATTCTTCCACTCCAGTATGCATAGTTAATTCATGTGAACAATGGAGGTTTATTGATAGATAGCCCTTCCTGTTTATACATTGTGGTCTTAGTTAGGATCTTCCTTCCAATGGTTTAGATTGTGGTGAATGATCCTTCTCTGATACCAATTATTGGAATATTGGATAATATTGAGAGGAGGGGGGGATGGCGAATTAGTATTGATAAATGTTAACAATTTTAAACCACTTTTAATTTATTCATTAACACACATGATCAACAAGAACTCACATAATTTTTTTTATCATGGAATCCAAATTGAGTAAACCACCAATACTTCCTATTACTACAAAATTATATTTACAAATAGTTTATGGATGCTACTACAGACAAGAATTGTATTACACCTTATTTACTAGCAACTAATGGAAGGAATCTATGACACCATGTTTTATCATATGCTACTAAAAGGATGCTATGATACCCTATTTAACAGCTACCACTAGAAGGAGGATACAGCCCCTTGCAAGCATGTTTCCTACCCTAGCACCTCCCTACCTCCCTTATATATGATAAATTGATCTCTGACTGTACTACATCAATCGATCAATCAATTGAATGTTCAAAGACACTTATTCGAAGATTTAAAACTTTGTTGATATACCTTCAAACATATCTCTTCATTCGGTAGTCACATATCTTCATCGTGACTCTTGACAGACAAATAAACTAATTCTGAATTACTTCTATGTTCATCGTTTTTTAAATCAGTTTATTTTATCAGTCGCGACCTTCTACAGTTTCCTTTCTGTAACGTCCTTTCCGCAACAGATATTTTTCGCATTTACCTTTCCTTTTCGCAACTACCTTTCCGCAAGATACTTTATGCATCGTTGATTTTTTGTGGACTCTTCCTTGACCATTGATCTTTAGATTATATGCACATTGCGAACTACGGGTTTTCCAAATTTCTTGAAAGTGCTTCCGCAATTTGTTTTTCGCAAGTTTTCTTCCACTCCATCAATCTCATGTGAACTCTCTCTTGATCATTGATCTTAGATCAGATGCGGATTGCAGATTGCAGGTTTTCCAAAATGATTAAAAGTGCTTCCCCAATTTGCTTTCTGCAAGATTTCTTCTGCGTCGTCGTTCTCATTCGGAATATTTCCCGATCATCAATCTTAGATCAGATGTGGATTGCAGATTGCAAGTTATCCAAATTTCATGAAAATGCTTCCGCATTCTTTCTTCTGTACCGTCGATCTCTTACGGAGCCTTTCCTCACCGTTGATCTTGCAAATTGTGGGTTCATAAAATTTCAAACATTACTTCCACAATTTCCTTTCCGTAATTTTTCTTTTGCACCATCGATCTCTTGCGGATGCTTTCTTGACCATCGATATTCGGATTTCATTTGAGAATTGCATCTCAAATTATATTTAGGAGCTAGAACAATTTCACCATCAAAGTGTTTGACAAAACATGCAAGAGAAAAATAAAGAGACTAAAATAGCTTGAATAGCACATGTGAAAGGTGCTAATATATAACCATTATATTATAGCACACCTTGGAGATGTGTATGATACATATTTGTAGTGCATTGAACAAATTTGTGAGGCTCTGGAAGCTATTTGTAGTGGTACATGTGTCATGGTGAGATTTGACCTCAATCCCCCCTCGGTGGACCAATGGAGACCCAACTCAGCCCAAATAGTCACGAACCAAGATGTGAATGTTGGTGAAGCGTTCTGGGGAATTAAAGACTCCAAGGCATGTGTGGGTGAGAAGATAGAGGTGAGTAGGAGGTTGTAGGTGGCAATAAATGCTCCTAGGAGAGCCAAAATAGGCCAAATGCACCACTAGTGCACTTGATTAAACCTGGATCCCCCAAATGCATTAATGAGGGTGCACATGGGCTGGGTTGACCAACTAGGGCACGGTTGTAGGTGTGAACAGGCCAAAATAACCAGATATATTGCAGAATTAACTCTCCTAAGTCTGGACCATATGATATTATTGCAATTCAGGAAAATGAAGTTAGCCTAAGGTCTAAACTATGTACTAAGGATGTATTACTACTCCAACACCCCCCTTAATCCAGACTTAGTACTTCTCATTATTTTGAGGCCTTGGAAACTAAGGCACACATCACCTTTTACAAATTTTATTGATCCATGTAATAGAGGTAAGGAGGAAAACCTCATGGGACAAAACCACCCCTCAAAAAATGGATTATGACATAGAAACAAAATATGCATATACTCCAAACTAAATGAAAATGTCTGGAGGAATCTTCTTCTTGGGAAGAAGTGGAATGTGCTCAGCCAACTCAAGAAAAGCTGCATGATGAATCCTTAGACCATGTAGAACAACTGAAAGGCACTGATGGGAGAGTGAATGGTGCTCTTCAGACTTGAATTCGAACCAAATAGGATTCCATGCCTGAAAGAGACTGAAAATGCTTGAGAATAGGTGATCCCAAGCGATTCATAAGGATCTTGAAGCATCAACTTTGAATGAAGGTTGTAATCAGCTGCAAGAATGTGGAACAAGAGTCCCAAATGTGCCATTGTGATGGCAAAGGCTTCTCCATCTTCATATGAACTTGAAGGAACTCTACTAGTGATGGTGGAGGAATACATGGGAAAAATAGTGTGAAGCAATGAAAGATCTTCACTTGACATCCAAGCCTCTCCATCTTTCGAACCAATACTCTCATGTGAAGAAAACCCATCTTCTAGAGAAGGCTCGCTATGAACATCAACTAGCAATACCTCTTCACAATTCATAACAAAAGACATAGAGGAGAAGGGTGTAGAATGAATAGATAAATCTTCAGCAATAATGATGGAAGCAACTCGTATGCTATCTTCATGAAACATAGCTTCTTGACAAGGAGAAGAAGCCACAAAGGAAGAAACTTGAGTTGGGTCATTTGTTGAATCTTTGGCTACTTCTTCTTCTTCATTTCGAATAGCTTCTTGAGAACTGCATGAGGCTGAGATCATAGGAGAAAGAACACATAAGGAGGTACCCATTTGCTTGCTCTCCATATAGCTCACATCTTCTTACTGCATGCCAAGATCTTCATCTATATTTCTCCAAATATCGAATGGGTAATCAACAGAATAAAGGAGTTAGCGCATTATAGGAGGTATATCTAGAAACATAGTTCCATAGGCTCTATCATTATCATTAATCCAAGCATCCTTCTCTTGACAGGACTCTGGTTCTCTCACAACACCAATGGACACATCATAGAGACATTGCCTCTTGAGATATGGACACATATTTGAATTCCATTTAGAATAGTTAAATGGGGAAAAGAGAGGAACAACTTTCGAATCCATGAAGTTGTTGTAAAAAACTGCAATGAAAAGCACTCACATAAACTGGAAATATGCCCTAAACAACAACTCAACCTCATGGGATTTGTTGCAGCTCCAACTAGCTCTGATACCATGTGATAATTCCATCTCAAATTAGATCTAGGAGCTAGAACAATTTCACCATCAAAGTGTTTGACAAAACATGCAAGATAAAAACAAAGAGACCAAAACAGCTTGAATAACACATGTGAAAGGTTGTAATATCTAACCATTATATTAAAACACACCTTGAAGATGTGTATGACACATATTTTTAGTACATTGGACAAATTCGTGAGGATCTGGAAGCCAATTGGAGTGGTACATGTGTCATGGTGAGATTTGACCTCAATCCCCCCTAGGTGGACCAATGGAGACCCAACTCATCCCAAACAGTCACAAACCAAGGTGTGAACATTGGTGAAGTGTTTTGGGGCATTAAAGACTCCAAGGCATGCCTAGGTGAGAAGATAAAGGTGAATGGGAGGCTTTAGCTGGCAATAAATGCTCCTAGGAGAGCTAAAATAGGCCAAACACACCACTAGTGCACTTGGTCAAACCTGGATCCCCAAAATCAAGGAGGTAACGCTACAATGCATTAACGAGGGTGCACATGGGCTAGGTTGACCAACTAGGGCGTTGTTGCAAAATTAACTCTCTTAAGTCTAAGCCATAGGATATCAATTCAAGAAAATGAAGTTATCCTAAGGTATAAACTATGTACTAAGGATATATTATTGCTCCAATATTGCGGATTGCGGAATGCAGAATCACACTTTCATATTTTGGACCTCCGCAACTTTGTTTCTGCAATTTGTCTGGACCGTTCATTTCCTTGCGGGTTCACTCCCGACCGTTGATCTACGATCAAGTGCGCATTGCGAAACTTCACTTTGGTGGTCCAGAATGTTATCTCCCACACAAATTTACCTTGTTGATTATTTCCCTGCCATCAATCTATTTTCTTGATACGATCTTAGTCATCCAACCTTTGCTAAATACGTTGACTACAACTTTACGACTCTGCGTTGATTAATCAGAGGATTGATCAGTCAAGCTCAATCGAAATTCGCCTGACTTGATCCCCTCATTGTATCTTCTCATGTGTCTTTCTATCGTTATCACATATGCCATTGCTTTCCCTGCCATTGCTTATACCTTTGTCATTACCGAACTCTTTTGACATCAATGACAATTCTTTCCAAAATATACCTCTATCGTTGATTTGGTGAGGGAAGGAGAAAATGCTTTGACACACACATGATGAGAGGATATATTATCAATTGATGTAGCTTCCTTTCTAGCCTCATAAGTAGGGATTGTAATAAAGTTTGTGCCCACACGATTTGATATTGTGAGAGAGCCTCCCACCCAAGAAAGTCAAAGAATAAAATACTATCATTATATTTAAGCAATTATGGACTAGCACAACCACTTAACCTGTGGATGATGAACACCAATAGTTCACAAATTGAGTGCCTGAAACAAGCTAATTGTTCTCCATGTATAGTTGTACAAATTTTTGATTATCTATGGATTAGCCATGTGTTATTCATGCATTAGATACCAGTTATCCATGCATAGCTACAAGTTATTTTTGATGTTCTATTTTTTTATAACTGTTTATTTCAAATTCATAACATCTACCATAAAATCAATTTGGACAATACACTTGTCTCATCCTCGTGCAATTTATGAAAATCAGAGATGCTAGTCGACCCCAAATTCTAAGATATAAACACCTATCGTTGTAAAAATATGGATCCACTTTGTAAGAGTTTTTCAATGTTTTGCTAGGAAAAGAAAAAACCGGTAGAACAAAGTCATGATACCTAAGAACATCAGATAGGTCATCCATATTATGAAAAAGGCCTAAATACACAAAACATTTTGTCCCTTCATAGGATATTCACCATAATCCACCAAATCACCCTCCACCACCTTGACGTTTAGGGATTTTGCAAACACCATCTCATCCTCCCATTTTGAGGAAAACAATCTTTATAAATAGCATTTCCTTTCTCGGCTCTAAAATGTGTTACCTTCTTCAATCTATCTCCTAATATTGACCTTCATTCAACGTTTAGGGATTTTGCAAACACCATCTCATCCTCCCATTTCAAGGAAAACAATCTTTATAAATAGTGTTTCCTTTCTCGGCTCTAAAATGTGTTACATTGTCCGATCTATCTCCTGAGATGGACCTTCATTCATCGTTTAGGGCTGCGATAAGGCTTAAGCCGAGAAAGGAAACACTATACCCACAAAATGGTAGAGTTTTTTTGAAACCCTTATCATTATGTTCCTTCCAACATGTTGTTTCCTTTCTAGAGTGTAATCGACTTGGATTTGCTCATGTGGTTAGTGCGAGACCTTATCTTTCTAGCAACTCGAAAGAGATAAACTCCTCCCTCGGTTATCTAGCCATTTGGTATGAGCTTTCGACCAATGACATATGAATGTAGTTTGTGACTCTAATTTATTAATGTCACTTTTTTCCAATGGAGCCAAGGTCGATTTGAATGTAGACTAATAGTTATCTTATTATTTTATTGGTGACGCGTTGATTTTGTAAATATACTAACGCTCTATGTCTCTCGATGTAAACAAAATTCATATATTCGCGTTGATTTAGTAAATATACTAACGCTCAATGTATCTCGGATGTAAACAAAATTCATATATTCAAAGGACGTCTAGGTGCATTTGGCACATGTTGAGCACTTTCTTTCCGTTTTTCAATAGATTGCGACGGCAATAGATCAAACATGTTGCACCATGAAAATTCAGATTTTCTGCATTCTATGTATCTAGATATAAACAAAAAATCTGCCGGTTCAAAGGATGTCTAGGTGCATATACATTCTATATATTGATAACAACTTCACACAGCTTGTTTGTGATCTTACTCTTTTCTATGTGCTATTACACTCGTGATCATGGCGACAGATGGTAGAGGTCTTCAGCGTTCAGCTTCCGGTGAGGAAAACGCAGTCCAGTTAGTTGGACGATGCACCATATTCCCAGTTCACCCATCTCCACCACAGCGAAGCAAACTTTCAATCTTAGAGTTACCCCTGTTATACTGTCATTACATTCAGAATGGGCTCATCTATTCATTAAAGCCCAAACACGATTTCGAAGACTTTCTTTATGTCTTTCAATGGCAATAGATCAAACATCTTGTAGCTTGAAAATTCAGATTTTCTCCATTCAATGTATGTGGATATCAATAAAAGTTCATTATCTTCAAAGGGCGTCTAGGTGCATTAGTTGACCACGTTCTTTCCATCTTTCAATGGAATGCGAAGGCAATAGATAAAACATCTTGTTTCTCTTGGGAGAAAGATGGACCCAACACTCATGTGAAGCTCTTGATAACTGTGTGGGTGACAAGGCTGCTACATATGTGAGAAAATGACTACGCGCTGAATTGTGAATTGTCAAGATATAATGGCTTTGATTCACATTGATGGTATTGAATATGCATCTGACATTAGTGGGTTTAAATGCCGCAGCTGTAGGGATAAAAATCCAATAGTTGTTGGAGAAATTGATTTAAACAGCCGAATTCCAATTTTGAAGTCAAGTTCTTTAATGTAGCTGAGTAGTTTTCAAGAGAAGCCAAATTAAGTCTGTGTGTATATGTAGTTGAAGAATAGATGAAAAACGAAGTTTCAGAGAAAAAGAACAGAGTAAAAGAAAGAAGAAGAAAATGTCTTAGAAATGTTAGAGAGCTCAAGCTCATGTTTTTAGAAAGTATTGAGAGCCTAAGTTCTTTGACCATCTAGTTTTTATGTGTGGATTGCAAGTTTAATTTATGCTTCACATCTTCTCACAGATTGTATGCGTGAATGATTTTAATATTTACTATTTTAGTGTGTAAAAGTTTAGTTTTAACCAATGAAAAAGTTTGGTTTTAACCAATGAGTATCTTCCACACAAGTCTCATTTGATATTTTATTTATTTGACATTGTGATATTTTATTTATTTGACATTGTGGGTTTGTAATAGTATAGATGTTTCGAATGTCATCCCAATGTATATCATGGTGAAAAATATTTTTCATGTCATAGTTAATAAACAAAGAAATATCTTTTATTAAAAAGTTACTTTAAGTGTAGACTTGTCAAAGTGGACTCGTGTGGAAGGTGAAAAGTGTAAGTCATGTGTGAAGACCTGTTAAAGTTAATTGGCTGAAAATAATGTCTATAGCACTAAAATCTTGTGGTAGTAAAAGCGTGTGGAAGTAAACTTGTGAAACTAAACCTGTACAAGTAAAGGTGGGGTTTTCCAAATCCCTTAGCAGTAAAAGTTTTTAAGTAAAGTTCAAAAGATAAGAAAGCCCAAATATTTATTGAGAAGTTTATGTCAAGTCAATATTAATTATGTAATTTTTTCTTACATATGATATCAAAATAGTTCTAGGAAGAGTAAAAAATCTACTAAAAATGGAAAAGTAATTTTAAGAAAATTAAAATTAAAAAATGGCTTTTACTACTGGTGCATAAATGTCAAGTCTCTAAACACTATTTTTTTAGGCAAGAATTATGAATATTGGTCTCTAACTATGAAGACAAATGGTT
Source organism: Pseudotsuga menziesii (assembly GCA_001517045.1). NCBI lineage: Eukaryota > Viridiplantae > Streptophyta > Pinopsida > Pinales > Pinaceae > Pseudotsuga > Pseudotsuga menziesii. Next base: position 109,241 of record LPNX010701773.1, read on the forward strand.
AAATAGAACTAGCATATTAGGCAACATATAATTAACCAGAACTGGCATATTAGGCAACATATAATGCTCTCACACAAGGTGAGAAGGATGCCTTGAGGGACTAGAGGAAGAAAGATGGAAAGGGAAAGACTATATTCTACATACATCAAGGAATGAATGAAAGTGTACTCCCAAGAGTGACAACAACAGAGACTGATGGGGAGGCATGGGCCACACTGGAAATTGCCTATCAAGGTTTGGACAAGGTAAAGAGTGCTAAATTGCATATTCTTAGAAGATACTTCGAATCATTCTCAATGCACTATTCCCCACATATTTTTTTTGTATTTATTCCCCAAAAAACACATGGAGTCTCCCAACTATGGTTGTTTGACAATTTCGTGTATAATAAAACTTTTACCCAAGAAGAGTATTCATCCATCTAACAACCAAGTGATCTCTCCATTCTAATTATAAATTAATGGAGTCATCTTATGATTTTGGAAGCAAACGTTTTCCATAATGGCATCGTTATTTTTTGAGTTAATGCTATACTTCTTAAATTTTCATATAAAGTTTAAATGTAATAATCAGCTGAAAATTGCAAAATAATTGTAATTTTTTTTTAATGCATTTAAAGAAAATGTATGGTATTTATAACGTCCTTTTTGACGTCTATGTTAAGAAAAATGAGAAATGTTTAAAAACAGATGGCTATGTTGAAATTAACATGGATAGAGTTATTGTCAATGTTCATATATTAAATTATTATTTTTATATTTAAACTTTTCAATCCCTTGATGAATAAGAAAATAAACCAACTCAATCATTTTACAAGTTTTATAAACTTAACATTAACATTGATAAAATCAAGATTATGATTATTAAATCTAAGAGAAAAAATATATAATCTTATTTTAGATAGTAGAAACACCCTACATAAGCATCAATTTAATTCGTCGTTTAAAATAGAAGGACAATAGTAAAATAATTAATAAAAGGAAGATAGATGCTACAAAGATTTTATAAATCAGTTCAAAATTAGAACCAATGGGACTCATAACCTTCATAATGAAACTCCTCAATATTCTAACAAAAAGCAATAGATTGGGATGATTGATTTTGTTAATTTTGTGATAAATAGGAGGTGAGGAAAGAACATAATTTCTTGTTCACATGGCCTACTTTTAATAATGTAATGAGAAACTTTACATAGATTTATATATTATCTTTTCTTTCTCCTTATCAAAAGCACTATGAACTTGGTATTTCCATTTATTATTGCGGTGTGTATCTTGTTATTGCAAAATTGTGACTGTAAGAGTATTGTGCGACTTAATTGTAATTTTCAAGTTATGATTGTAATTGTAATTGCAATTTGACTAGTGTATATTTGTAGTTGTAATTGTCCAATTTGTAATTTGTAAATCTAATTAGTAATTCCTTAATATAATTGTAATTGTAATATTTGTATTTTGTAGTTGTGAAATTGTAAAAATGATTGTAAATGTTAGTTAAAGCTAATATAGAAGACATGACCATAAATACATAAATAAATAAAATTTCATCTCACAGGTGAATCATACTCATTGACATAAAAAAGTACATGATACACATGAAGGTAAATATTATAAATAATTTGCATCACATTAAGTTGAAAAAAAAAAGTCTATATATAAATAACAATAAAAAATATTACAATGCCATCATAAATCAATGGCCACCACCACCATCACCTAACACCATGTAACATACCATCTTCATAATGAACACCTACTAAACATAAAAATCATCTAACATAACCATCACACATGTATGTCAAACCTCATCTAACACACACATCTATCATCACTTATCAAACATAAGTGCCATATTACATACACATAAAAAAATATCTAATATATTCTAACATACACATCAAACATGACCTACAATCATCTAACATATAAATTTGATAGATTTAAACATCATTTAATACAAAGATTTAATAATAACATGTAACAGAATACAAACTGCATTATCTTACATAACCATCTCTAGCACAAGTAAGAAACACTATCTTACATGGACATCTATCATGCACATATAGAAAACATATCTAACCTGACCTAACATACACATCACCATCAACATGAAAATGCAATATATATATATAACTTGTGATACATACGAAATATAGATCTTTGTTCTAATAAATTCTATGAGATATTTGGTCCACCTCCAGAACCAAAGGCATCGCTACCTCTTCAAACACAGCCATAAGCATCAACACCACCATTAACAGAGTAAGAGGCATCAATACCGTTGCCAGGAAAGAAAGAAGCAAAGAGAGCAACATAACCAATATCACTTTGATGATGGATCACACCCATTGAGATCATTGTATTAGAATCGTAGGATATGTCTAGAACAAGACATGGTGGATGGTTGGGTCGATGAGGAGGATATGTTATTTGATCAACCTAGCGATCATGAGTCGGAGATGGTGGTGTGTCCATTGGGTGTGGAGGAGTAGATATTGGTCAGCTACCATGATGGGGAGAAGGAGGAAGAAAAACATGAGATGTTGAGACTCTATTGTCATGGTGAGGAGGAGGAAGAGGTGGTGGAGGAGGAGGACGAGGATTTTCTCCCTCATGACATCCAAAATCATCTTCTTCCTCCAAGCATCTATAAGAATGGATATACAAACAATATACTTCACAGCTTTACCACACATGATCGCTATTGTTATAGCTGATTTTACCACACATGGTGGATCACACCTTTATGGCCTTCCCTGTCCATCTATAGACTCATTAGTCCCCATGGACCATTTTTCTACCTTTTATGTTTCCAACATCATCCCTAAAAACATGCATTATTTGCTATACATGACTTTTAAACCTATTCTCATGTATATACACGGATTTGACCCTTAAACTCTCGTATATCGGGATGTGTGCAAAAGACCAAATAGCTTTGGAGTTTTCCTTGATGTGGATTTGAGTCACTTGTCTCTTGGCCTTCCATATTCCTTGAGATCGCTCAGATTTGACCTACCATTACCCCATTGAATCAATATATAAGGAACCCTTCGGATACATTGAAGAAGGAGGAATTGAAGAGTAAGAAAACTATAGTCCATTGTTGCTAGAGCTTATACTTGAGTCTGCATCCCTTTGTCCCTTGGAGCACTTTGTGTTCTTCCCGAGATTTCCTTTGCTTGTGATGTTGCTATTCAGAGATGGAGGATTTAAGTGGTGGAGGACTCAGTTTCTCCGATTCACAGACGTGCCGATAGAGGTTGTCACTATTGTAATCTCTGATTTATATTAATAGAAATATCTTTTCTTGTCCAATAATGTGTATTTAAATGAGTATTGAATCCATGGATGCTTTTAAATGCTTATATGTTATTGATTATATATGCTAGATTAGGTCTAACACAATTATATATAGCATACTTTTCTTGTTTGCTAAATGTTGAGAGAGCAAACTATCAATACAAGCAAGAGTGGAAAAGCTCAACGGGGATCTACATCAACCGTCCGGAATAAGGTATGTTTCGAGATCCTTTAGTGTTAGATGTTTGGTTTCTCTTGTATATAGGAAAGGATTGATTTCTGTGGTTACTCTATCTGTTGTGGTACCCCAAGCCATAGGAAGTTTTCTCCGTAACGGAATTGGCGACCATACTGGGGATGTTCCTTGTTTTTCTTTGGGGTTTGGGGCACAATGTGCTTGATATTCTTGACTTGCTCTTTGTTTCTCCTTGTTTCTGTGTTGCATTTTATAAGATGTTCATCCATTGACACTCCCCTTTATTGGTTTGACCATTGGCCTGCTTTTTACCACTGTCTTCTCTATATATGTAGATTTTTGGCCAAAAGTCACATACATACATGGATTTTTGGCCAAAAGTTGCATATACACGTAGGTTTTTGGCCAAAATCCATGTATACATGTAGCTTTTTGGCCAAAAGTTGTGTATATACACAGTTGTTCTTTAAACAGGTGCATATATCCTCCCTTTTGGTGAGTTTGATGTTGTGGGAAGTTGTTGGGTGGGTTGTGAGTGTGGTTGGGTCTTCCTTGGGTTTGATGTTGTCTGATGGATGCTTCTTTTGTGACCAGAGACCGCTTTTTCATTGATTTTTCTTTGAAAGTAGTTTTAGTCATTTATCCCTTTTTTTTTCCATTAGTGCATTACTCTTTTTTGTCTCGGTGTCTTGCTGGGATTGTGTTTTATACTTACTGCAGAGACTGAGAGTTTTAGATGACTTTTATTGCATTTTTCATTCTTTTATATTGAAAAATACAAAGTAGTTTCACTTTTAATTGCATCTTAGATATGGATTCAAGGAGGTACTTGTGTTGGATTTCTTGGATGAGAGTTTTATTTAGGCTTTCATAGAGGAACGATTGCATTGGCATTCAGAAAGGAATATATATTTATGCATCTCATGTAGTGGCATACCCTATTTTTCATTTGACAAAGATTGCACTTAGCATTGTTTGTTATGGTTTGCACTTTTATTTTACTGCTGAGTATTCATATCATTAGTTGCATGGCCATTTGCCTTTGAGTAATTACATCCAATTAAAATCAATGCATAATAAAATGAATTACACTCTTTTCTTTTATAGGAGCGACTAATGTATCATTTGCAACAGTGGTGCATCAATAAGATTAGGTTTTAGAGTCTTGGAATAGTTCATTGTGAGTTAATTCTACAATACTACTAAACAACAACAAGTAGGTGTCTGTCCAGGTGAGATAGTGAAATCCTTGGTATAATTAGTGCTTCTTAGGATGCTCCTCTTACACGGGAGTTAAGCACGAGGCAGTGCCCATGATTGTGATTGGGATGACCCCTGGTCACTTTCTGTGAGCACCAAAGATATTTCCAGGATTGTATTTGTATCTGGGGACTCTTTCGGGAGTTTTGGGCTTTGCTACCCTGCCCATACGTTCAATCCTGCCTACGACTGTTCACCTGAGCATTGATTATATGGAGGTGACCTTAGTTTCCTTACCTAGGTTATTGAGGGGGTACTTCATAGAGGTTATTCTACAGGTGTCCTGGCCAGGTAGGGGTCGGACAACACAGTCGCTATATGCATTGAAACAGAAGGCCACTATAATTGGTTACGTACCTCCGCTTGTAGTGTATGGGAGTTTCGAGCCTCTCCTAGGGGAGACATACCTGCTGTATTCAGGATCTCACATATCCTCCCCTTGGTTTGCTTGTATTTTGGCCACAGATTTTCTTAGAAGTGTGCTCTTTGTGTGTCAATTGGCCTTTGGGATCGTAGTTACTTGAGTATATTTATGCTCTCTTGAGTTTGGGTCCTTTTATTTTCACCATGCATGGTATCCTATCACATGTCCTTGGTCCTAGTATGGACCCTAGTGTCAGACTTGGGGGCATCACAACCCATTACCGTGCTCATAGATTTGGGAATGCTCATATTCCATACTCTACTCCATTTGTGGAATATTTTTATTCCCTTTGCTCGCCCTTTACACCAGTGTTCACCCTCAGTGGGGTGGTAGTGGATACGTGAACATTGGGTCTACACTCTATATTCCTTTTTATGTCCCATCGCCCACCGCACTATTTCCTTTGAATTTATTTGTCATGATAATTCCTCCCTATTCCCTATAGTTTGGATTATTTATTGACTATTTTGGGTTGTTTTGGACTAATATGGTTGTCATATAGGGTCCATTTTTTGTACACTCTCTCTGAGGTTCTGACCCATTCGTGTCTATCATAGGTATTGTGTCTAAACTGGCATATAGGTTAGGATATCACATGCGCTTGCACTTATGCATTTCCTTATGACTGTTCCTTTTAACCTTAGGTATGAACCCATTCCATGGTGTCATGGAATCTTCATGCTGCTTTTAGAAGTGACATTATGCGAATGGTAGAGCTTTCCTATACATGGGTGCCCTAGTTAGATCCTTGTTGCATTTGGTTCCCATGCTGTGTTTCCTCCTTTAGGTTGTGGGAGTCCTTTGTATAGTATCACCATGACTTTGAGCAAGAGCTTCATACTCCTCTTGATATTTTTGCTGGCCTTTTCCTCATGACTCCCTTATTTCAAGTTGTAATTGCATTATCATGAGTTTTGCTTGCCTTATTGAGCCTTATGTCAGCTTTCCTGACTTTTATTATTAGCCATATAGCCCAAGCTTGTCTCATGTCTAGCCAAGCAGAGCCATTTTTACATATCTTTTGCAGCTTGATTCCCCATTTTTTACCGGGAGGGGGATTTCCCCCGAGTGTCGTTATCCTACACATGTGTCCTTGCATTGAGCATAGGTATGTTCCATTTCCTGAAACTAGTTTGTTTTCCCATTAACACTCGTCTCCTCCTAGTTTGTAACTATAAAGCACTTTTATTCTTTTTCAAGATTTTCAAAATATTTGAAAAATTCCAAAAAAATAAAAAAACCAAAAAGCTGGACAAGAAAAAATGTTATCTTTGGTAGCAGTCGAGCTGTGTCACCTTCAAACAGAGCACTGTATATCACATACATTGGTTGGATTAATAGTTTGACTTTAGGAGCTGTACTTGTTTCTCTGAGTTTATCTCCACCGACTGGTTAAGCTTCCAGTCCCTATGGAGCCTCTATCGATGCCTCCTGTGTCGCAGAGATGTCGCATTTTTGTATATCGAGTCTATGTTTCCTACATTCAATCACCATTCACATCTATGCTCTTATTCAAAGGAAGCTGAAACCCGAGTTAGCCATTCCTTAGTTCTCTTGACTTTGCATGTCGGCCATTCCCGGTACTGATACTGGTTCGTGCACTTTATAATCGAGTCCTTCCACATTATATAGCCTTGCTAAGTACCTCGTGTTGGATAATGATGGATGCATTAATGCCCTCCTTCCAGCAGATTTCATCCCATCGACTTCAGATCATTTATTTTGGGATAGGAATCTAGAGTCATTTTTGAGTGCCTTGAGACTTGCAGTCATCAGTGGCAGGTTCTCTTGCCATCGATAGTTTTAGGAATACATCAATGTACCCTAATCAATGGATCCTCTCAAGTGTTTGACCTCAACACATTTATTCACACTTGTTAGTTTGCACTCTAATACCTTGATTCCCATTTTCATTATCAATGGGTCATCTCGCGTCTCTTAATGGTATACATCAATGACTGGTAATCAGAGGATGGACTACTATGCTCGACCTCGACACCTCTATCCGCATAGTAAGACATGTACTCGTAGCGTATTGTGTAGAAGACCTTCCAGATTGGTGGCATTTCATATATGCTACCTCCTTGATCGTGCCAGTGTTCATGAGATTTCAGCTCTCATGACTTGGTTCCAGTGTATGTCAGATATTTCCATCCATTATGGAGATCTTGATCTATTATATATCTTCAGCCATCATGGAGATCATGATCCTTTGTATATATTCATCATGGAGATTCTGATCTATCTATATTGTACATGGCGATGACAACACATGTCATATTTTGTATCATGGCTATTCATGGCCATTGTACTCTTATGTATCCGGGACTGCTATATCTACTTCTTGTTATATGCAGAGTTTGATCATTGTATTTTACTATTGGATGGCTGGTTCTTCCACCTGGTTCTTCATCATTCCACTTCTGGGATGGACTTATAATGTGTTTCGGCCATCGTATGACCCCTCTGACCTCACACATTAGGGGGCATCTATTATAGCTGATTTTACCACACATGGTGGATCACACCTTTATGGCCTTCCCTGTCCCTCTACAGACTCTTTAGTCCCCATGGACCATTTTTGTACCTTTGATGTTTCCAATTTCATCCCTAAAAACATGCATTATTTGATATACGTGACTTTTAAACCTATTCTTGCGTATATACGTGGATTTGACCCTTAAACCCACGTACATTAGGATGTGTACAAAAGGCCAAATAGTTTTGGAGTTTTCCTTGATGTGGATTTGAGTCACTTGTCTCTTGGCCTTCCATATTCCTTGAGATCACTCGGATTTGACCTTCCATTACCCCATTAAAGCACTATATAAGGAACCCTTTTGATACATTGAAGGAGGAGGAATTGAAGAGTAAGAAAACTATAGTCCATTGTTGCTGGAGCTTATACTTGAGTCTGCATCCCTTTGTCCCTTGGATCACTTTGTGTTCTTCCCAAGCTAACATTTTCTTGTGAGATTTCTATCGAGAGATGGAGGATTGAAGTGGTGGAGGCATAGGTGGAGGACTAAGTTTTTTTCCGATTCGTAGACTTGTCGACAAAGGTTGTCACTATTGTAATCTCTGATTTATATTAATAGAAATATCTTTTCCTGTCCAATAATGTGTATTTAAATGAGTATTGAATCCATGGATGCTTTAAAATGCTTATATGTTATTGATTATATATGCTAGAGTAGGTCTAACACAATTATATATAGCATGCATGTCTTGTTTGTTGAATATTGAGAGAGCAAATTATCAATACAAGAGAGAGTGGAAAAGCTCAATAGGGATCTACATTAACCGTCAGGAATAAGGTATGTTTCAAGATCCTTTAGTGTTAGATGTTTGGTTTCTCTTGCATATAGGAAAGGATTGATATATATCCAACTTGTGATACATGCGAAATATAGATCTCTGGTCTAATAAATTCTATGAGATATTTGGTCCATCTCAAAAACCAAAGGCATCGCTACCTCTTCAAACACAGCCATAAGCATCAACACATCCATTAACAGAGTAAGAGGCATCAATACCTTTGCCAGGAAAGAAATAAGCAAAGAGAGCGACATAACCAATATCACTTTGATGATGTATCACACCCATTGAGATCATCGTATTAGAATCGTAGGAGATGGCTAGAACAAGAGATGGTGGATGGTTGGGTCAATGAGGAGAATATGTTATTTGATCGACCTAGTGATCATGAGTCAGAGATGGTTGTGCGTCCATTTGGTGTGGAGGAGTAGATATTGGTCAGATACCATCATGGGGAGAAGGAGGAAGCAAAACATGAGATGTTGAGACTCTATTGTCATGGTGAGGAGGAGGAAGAGGTGGTGGAGGAGGAGGAAGAGGATTTTCTCCCTCGTGAGATCTAGAATCGTATTCTTCCTCCAAGCATCTATAAGAATGGATATACAAACAATATACTTCATCAAAAAATTATATCAAGAGGAACCACCCTAAAAGAAACTACAAGCTCAATGTAACATCCCCTCTAACTCAATTTGGTTTCTATGAGTAGATTTTATTGATGGTTATATATATTAAAGCAATGATTTATAGTCAAGTTAATATAAAATATCGTATGACATGATATGGTTATGGTACCATACCATCAATAACACATACATGTATAATTCTTTAATATAAAACATAGACGACGTTCATAATCCAAGTAGACCTACACATTTATTACTTGTACCATCTCATATGTAATAAATATATGTTAGTATATATAAGAGATTTTATATTAAAACAAATGTGTTTAGTTAATATGTTAATTAAAATAAGTCATTAGAGTAAACAAAGTGATGGAGAAACCATTTTTCAAAGAGGAGTTAAGTTCCCACTTAAGAGGAGTGTGTATCAGGGAATGGGAGGAGAGACAATGTGGTCAAGGGAGGAAGAAGTTACTTCTTGGAAAGAAGGTGTTGACCTTAAAGAAAAGAAGAAGAAGAAGGAAGGTTGAGCTCAAAAATGGGAGACACCTGGTATAAACCTTCAAAAAATTATGTTTGAAGGGGTTTTGAAGGAGAAAAGAGAAGGAGATGGCTTATCTTGGAAGGAATAGTAGTGACAAGTGAATCAATGCCATTGACTATTCATTTGTAGATGGTACTTCTATAGAAGCTATTACTATGGTTGCACACTAATATGTTAATGCGTCAACCCCGCGAATGAACCGTAAAGGAGACGATCTTTTGCGTACTGATCAAGGGAAAGATGGTGGGCGAATTGACCCTGTCCAAGAACCACACGACTCATGCGATAAAAGGCGAGAGGCTTCCAGGGTTGTTGTTGTTTTGTTTGGTGAATGAATATGTTAATTTCCCTCTTTTTATTCATTGTGCAATTACTATTTTCGTTGGTGAATGAATATGTTAATTCTTCTTTTTTATTGGCTCTGCAAATATTTTTCATTAATGGGAAGGAATTGTTTTCTGTCAATGCAATTCATTTTCCTACCAAGATGATACATTATAGGATGAAATAAATATGGCATCTCCTATTCTATAAGAACATTTTTCTGAGCCATTGGTTGTTAATCTATAATCATGTAACCATGCAAAAGGTGGCCTCACGGTGGTGAGAGCAGTTAGTATGTGTGAATTTCAATCCTATAACTATTTTGTGGGTTTCCTCACGATGAGTAAAGGCGGGAAAGCGACAGGTCAGGAAGACCGTAGGTGCTCGAGTCGGTGGAAGACTAAAGGACGGATTTTATGGGTAGGTATGGCCTATAATAAATGTAATGAACGACATTTTTGCGGCTAGGTATGGCCTGTAATAAATGTACGAAATATGTTTTTGTGGTTATTTATGAGTGTAATAAATGAGCTATACTCAGTCGACCCTGCGCAGTCTTGTAGAATCTATCAATAGGAGAAAGTTGTTTTGTATAATGGTTCAGTTCGTTCAGTTGGTTCAGTAATAGTTAGAAAAGAAGAGAAGGAATTAGAGAGGATTTTGATAGTAGAATAAGGTTGTTGAGCCATGGATATGCAATTGTGAGCACAAATCATTTTGTGAGATTCATTCTGTAGCTGGGTGCACAGATAGTATAGTAGAAGAGTCGATCCAGGCTTTGTGCATATCAGTAGGAGTAGAAGAAAGCATAATAAAACAGAGATCATGAGAGCAAGAAATAGTCTGAGCTAAAAATACATATCTCAAAATAGTCTGCAATTAAGTGGTAGACTGCAAAGGTTCCATATACTTCTTTCTCATGCCAGATGAAGAGCACCTTGGTGGTTTTTCCTGGTTGGGTTTCCATGTTACATCTTGTGTCGACTGGATGTGCTTGTTGAATGTTGAATGTTTGGTTATATTACATTATTTATACTTATTGTTTTAATGAATGTCACAATATTAATAAAAGTTGTTGAATGAATGAATGACTAAAGAATCGTCGAAGTATTTTTTATTATTTCATGATTCAAATACTGTTAAGTTGTAATAAAGTCATGCCACTGTCGTTTACTATTAAGGAATCAACTGTGTCGCACAGTTGCACCAGTTGTTAAGTTGTCAAGGGAAAGGTTGTGTTGTACACTGGCTGTGTCACACTCTTGTGCCACTGTTGAGTTAGTAAACAATCTAACCATATGACTCTTTCAATCTCCTTGGCTGTGCACCAGGGGACTGTAATCGCTCATTGACTGCAGAAACATGGTTCTGGTCGTTACACATTAATATATCTCGAGTGAGACTGTGCCTGCCTCGTAGGTGTTGCCGACTGAGATTACTATGTCGGGCCGATGTCTTTGGGTGTTTTGTTGGTCTTGTGGGTTTGTTGAACCTAGGTCATGAGAGTGAGGAAAAGTAGCCAATAGTGACCCGCATATGTCTTCAAAAGTATTTCTTAAAGGGTTATACTGAAGTATCAGGGATATGGTGAGTAAATGCAGTATAGTGATTCTGCATAGGGGCAAGGAAAGATTATCAAGGAATGATGTATCAGGTGTGGAAACTCACACCATAACAAATATCATTTCCATTCACCCATTGTTTTTCTCTACTCATGTTTCTTAGGTCCAAAGCCATTGAGTTGGTTACTTCAGGTGCTTTCAACTTGGTTTACATGATCTCATTAATAAAGCGACGAGCAAAGCTATGAATACCATTATAACTAGGTTTGATCTATATATGCTAGTATATTTTTAGTGGTTGGGATAAACATGCCATGCAAAAAGTCTAAGCGCAAACTAGAACCGATGTAAGGCCCTTGTATGTGACACTGAAGATATTTGATCTTCCCTAGATAAGGTGTAAAGCACCAAATAAAAGAAGAGTTTCATATCTGTAGATGGATTAAATAGACTTGTTACCTTGTAACAGATGATATCAGCTTATTTGGGAGGGTTTACTTCTAAAATATTTTCGAATTGCTCTACTCCAATGTTTGAATATAGTTGTGAGTATTCTCCCTTCATACATATATGTGATTAAAAGGAAAATGGATAGGACTCCATGCTAGAAGGAGAATTTTGATTGAGTGTGAAAAAATGGAAAATCTTGATCAAAATATCGATTAGAGATCAATCATTCATAGATATAACTTGTAGGGATTATTATTTTGTGAAAACGAGATGAGAAAGTAGCATAAAACAAATGGATAAAATTACCTTGTTTGGCACTAAATACCTAGTGCAACCAGGTCTGGAACATCAAATCCATTGGACCATCTTTAAGTCCCAACAATTTCACTTGACAACCTCTTCCTATCAGCCATGTGTCAAGGAAAGGTCTAATGTATTGTTCACCAAAATGATTTAGTTCCCATTATTTCATACTAAAAAAAGTTGATTGAGATTGTGTTGGAGCAATTAATTTACCTTAGTACCATGATCTACACCTAGGAGGCATTTTGATTTATCTAGTACTTATGTTATATGATCCTACTTAGGCTATATTGGTCAATATTTGTCTATTAGCTGATTTCTGGCTCATTAACTCACAATTGAGGTGCTCCACTTTGATCATCCTGATATTTGAGGTGCTATAGTTTGATCATCATGACATTCTGGGTGCTTGCATTGATTACAAACCACTTCTTCTTAGATTAAGGGCACTATTGTGTGAATGTGGATGTTTTATGGTCTTTTTGCTCATTTATTGGCTCCTAGAGACTCACCCACTCACACTTGTGTACTCCCACACCTTGCATGCCTACATTTATGCCTCCTTACATGTTCACACATGTTCACACATGTATTTGTGGCTGTTTGGTTAGGTTTGGGATCCTATTGGTCAACCTAAGGGGGTTTATGGGCCAAATCCTATCCTAACACATATCGATCTTTGTAGACAAATACTAGGATATTTCCAACTGATATGTATTTTTATCTCATGGTTTATTTTATCATTATATGGCGTTTGGGAAGAAAAAATGGTGAAATGATCTTGTTTTTTGGCTATCTCTAGGTTTATTTTGGCACTCCTTAAATAGGTTTTGAAGTGTAGTTATGTGATTTTTGTATGTACTTCCAGGAATACAAAGTTACTAAGGGTTGCTTAACAGTTGCTATGAAATTAGATTTTATAGAGGGATTGTTG
>LPNX010701773.1:124986-147227 GCA_001517045.1 Pseudotsuga menziesii
CTCCCATATGAATTCTTCGAAGTTTTATTCGGATTTTTGGGTTATAATGCTAGACAAGATATTCATGATTAATTTTTAATGTTTTAGTATATCATTTGGGGTTAATAATATTGTTTTATTACATATTAAATGTTATATCCCTGGCAAATATAATAAATATTAACCATAGTGACCATGGCCCCAAGGCATTTTGGATTTTTCAAAAGGGTTTCTCCAAGGTACTACTAAAGGTCGAAGCCAAGTATCCAAAAAAACTAAGGACAAGGCTTAGGAATGAAAAACATCCAACAGAATGTGAAATTGCAAGCTAGAAATACTTAGGAATTTAATTTGATGGTGATGTTTTGGGGTCGAAAAGAGGTAAGTACTGCCCTTTGGCTCTATGAATAACTTCCACTATTACTGTTGTCCTTACAAAAGTTAAAATCGCATTCACTGCCATAGTACCTTTTCAAGCCGATCGCTTTTGAAGGGGTTCTAGGGTTGATACTCATGAATGGAACTCATTCCAATGAATTGGGTCTCAGCCTTCTGTATGAGATGCTTCTGGTGTAGTATGAGAAAGTATTGCCGGCCATTGCAAGGTTTGAAAGATTTTTTTTCAACTCTGCTAACTACAGTCGCTACCAACAACACGGGTAAAAATATCGAGTTTCTTCGTGGTAAACATTTTTTTTTAACTTGGAATCATACTGTCGACCTATATTGACCCACCTCATATGTTTGACAGATAAAATCGTGGTGTTCGATACTATAAACGGTCTATTGTTTTGTTCGGTAAGTAGTGATTCAACCTGTGAACACTTCCTTCACAGTTTTAAAGGAAAATTAGGGCCGAAACACGCCTGTTGATGAGGTCTGTGAAAGAGGCTGTGACTTTCTGGATTTTACGACTTAAACCTGCTACTCTCCTTACTATACAATGTGGCTTTAGTGTATTCTACGTTTCTATGGCTTTTTATTTTGTATTTCTATGGAATTGATTTCCTCTGTAAATAATTTGTTGCTATAAATTAATCATGGAATGAAAGAATGCACTCACAGCTTATGTAGAAATGTGTTGAACATTCTTGGGATTAAGACAACGAAGGGTTTACAACTATGGTATTCCAACCATAGAAATTGGTTTCCTTTACCTTTCTTAGTTAATCCCTTGAATTTGCACATAAAACGAATTGTCCATTAAAAAATAATACTACCCTAGTAGCTTTACCCATCACTTTTCTTTTATTTCTCTACTTAAAATCAGATCGATAATATGGGGTATAAGACTCGATACCCATAAAGGGGTTTTGTCACTTTTAACCTTGATAAATTAAAGCAAAATGACTCAAACAGTTTCCAGATAACCCTCAGTTACCATATAACAACGAGTTACATTAATGACTACACGCCACAAATGAGAGTTGCTAGTTAATCTCATAATAGTTGCTTCTATACTCCATTTATTTTATACTTTTGTCTGTACTCTTTTCCTAGTGTGGCATGATTTTATGGCCATAACAGATGGCTTCTCTTGAATTAATGTTTGAACCAGAACTAGAACTAGACGTTCCAACCATGCTTAGCTAGTGTATTCATGGTTAAGATCAAATATGGAACGAAACATCCAGAAATAAGACTTTATTGTAATACAATACTAACAACAAAAATGGGACTAAGATTTCAACAATAATTAATTAATTTGCTGTAATTAATGCTAAACAATAGGTAGAAACCATTAGTTGAGAATCATTATGTAGAAAATTCCATTCCTGAATCTGATTTAAGTCAGCCTGATGACTCTCAAACAGAGTCTCCTCTTCCTATGATGACTCTCAAATAGAATCCCCTCTTCCTGTGATGACTCTCAAACAGAGTCTCCTCTTCCTTAAGGCACTGAGTTGGAACTGCATAAGACATGTGTTACAAAATATTCAGTTGTTTCCTTTTGTAAAAAATATCTTCAGCATGACAAGGTTGAATTCCAAGAGGGACCATTTCTGTTTGTTTCCTTTAATTAGATCAGCTGACTCGTTTATACCAAGATTAGTGCATATGATATATGACAAGTTAAGAAAAAAATTCATACTATGTTAAAGGATAAAAAAAAACATTCTAGATCTATGTATGGGAAAGGAACAAAGGCTGGTTGATGAATTACATTGCTACTCCATCTTGTAGACTAGTTTACTAAATTTAAAGGTTTCCATTATGTATTATTGTTTGTTTCTTGAATAAATCAGGTTGGATATCTAAAGGATTTCTCAAGACCTCAAAGTTTAGGACTGCTTCCAGATCATGTATTGAAAGACTATCAGTAAATTCTAATGAGAGAGAACAACTTATTATGCATTTGTAGAAAAATAGTTGATTGTGGACCACATTCGTGTGAGAAAGAAAATATATTTAGGAAGTGAAATTCACTGATGAGAGCTTGTCTCACCATAAGGTTTCACACCAAATCATGGCTTGATTAGAAAACAATAGGTGAATCATGTTGGCAAGGGTTTTGGGGTAAGTGATTTGCACATCATCACGGAGGCTGCGCAAGCTCACAAGACACCACATAAGGCAAAGATAGCATGATAGGCATAAAACAAACCGTTGTTGAATATTTTATGCATATTTTTGTATCAGTTGACCATATTTTGTGGATACAGGTCATTAATGGTTAAATCAGTTAGGAGTTAGTTAGAATTGGACCATGAATGTAAAGGCACAAGCCTATATATAGAATTAGAATTGCAAATGAGAGGGGAGAGGTTGTAGAATAGAGAAAGAGAGAGAGAGAGATTGAATCTTGTGTTATATGTATGCGATCTTGTGGGTCAATCCTTCTCTCACTAAGAAGAAAGACAACTGTTGTTTTGGATCTGTTGTGCAGAAAGTAATATGATATGACAAATGTTGAGTTGAATCACTATTGTCTTTTGTCTCTTTTTGTTTCGATGTGCTGCGATGTCAATGACGAATGTCTGATGTTTCTATTTTGTGAATGAATAATGTGATACTGCTGCGATGAATAAATGAATTATGCAATCTGGTTATTGTTATATTTTTAACATTAATCTAGCATAACATTAGGATCTTTAACTGAGAGAACAACAAGCACAACAATCAAACATAAGAGACAATGAACACAGTGTTTTTCCTTGGGGAAGCCATAAATGGAGAAAACCCCGCAACTTCCTTAGAGATAGAATTAGCACCAAAAGTGAAACCCCAAAAATGTAAGATCATCTCCCGATAGCGATAACCTATTTCTTCCTTGCCCTATTGTCTTTCTCTTCCTTAGCTATGTGCTACAACTTAGTGTGAGTGTGTGATAAATAGAGAGGCTATCTCTCTATTTATACTAATTCCCAACTTAACTAAACCCAACTAGGGCCGACTTCACTAGGTGAGTCTAATAACCCTAGTGCCCCGGAACTGTGGGGACTTTAACCCTTAGACAATAGGAGGGTTACCCACCTTGAATTGACATGACTTGTTTACATTATAGAAACTCCCGATAGGAACCTCAAGGCATGACATGACTCAAGTACATTACAAATACATCCTGAAATAAACATCGAGTTACAATACATAAGAAATACAAGTGAATATAGTCCAAAGTTACAATTACATCAACACTCCCTCTTAACTAGGATGGTATTCTCTCGACACAATTTATCAGCACAAGTCTTCTTCTCTGTATCATCTAGATCATCATCGAGTCTTCATCATCTTCACCTTCAAGTCATCTGTATCTTCAAGTAACCTTCATCTTCAAGTCATATTCACCTAGATCTGGATCATCACTTGATCTATATCGTCATCACTGGATCTAGATCATCCCTCGATCTAGATCATCTCTGGAGAATCATCTCTAGATCTGGATCATCTCTGCTAGATCATCATCACTGGATTATCACGGGTGCTATCTCATGATTCTTCACATCACAGGAAGTTCTACAGAGCCAACCCTTTTTCATGCTGGTTGTAGGCTAGCCTCCATGTAGGTCCTCTTCATCATTTATATCTGACCCGAAGTCAGAATGGCCTGCCCAACACTTATATATGATCATGTAGGAACCAATCCTATAATCATATAAAAAAAGAACGCCCAACACTCACATCTGACCATGGAACCAATCCCACAACCCTGTCAGAAAGGCTTAGCACTCACATCTGACCATGAGAGGAACCAATCCAGCATTCATGTCGGAAAGTCTCTGCACTTACATTCGACACATGAGAGGAACCAATCCAACATACATGTTCGAAAATGCTCTGCACTTACATTTGACACATGCAAGGAACCAATCCAACATACATGTTCGAAAAGGCTCTGCACTCACATTCGACTCATGCGAGGAACCAATCCAACATACATGTTCGAAAGGGATCTGCACTTACATCTGCACATGTGAAGAACCAATACATCATGCAGGTCAGAAGGGCTTTCACTCACATCTGATCATGTAGGAACCAATCCTACAGTCATATCAGAATGGCCCCTAGTCCCAGACTGAGCTACCTGGTAACTGACCAAGTGCCTCCATTCCAATAATGGCATTCAGTTCTTACTTCTGATCATGTAGGAACCAATCCTACAGTCACATCAGAATGGCTCAGCACTCATATCTAACATGGAAGGAACCAATCCTGTCACCATGACAGAATGGCTAAGCCCTTACATTTAACCATGGAAGGAACCAATCCTCTCACCGGGTCAGAATGGATTTGGGTCTCATCATTTCCCCTTGGAGGAAACCTTGATATGGAGAACACCAAGCTTCTCCCTGAAGCACTCAAACTTCACCCTATCCAATGGATTTGTCAACACATCAGCTATCTATTCCTCTGTCGCAACATACTAGAGCTTAACTGTTCCCCTCTGCACCATATCCTTGATATAGTGATACTTGATCGCGATATGCTTCGACTTGTCATGGAACACTGGATTCTTTGATAGCTTCATGCAACTCTGGTTGTCACAATGTATACAAGTAGCATCCATCTGGAGATCAAATAAATCAGACAGTAAATTGCTGAACCATACTGCCTCACAACTAGCCGAACAAGCTGTGACATACTCTGCTTCAGCTGTACTCAGTGCCACATAGGATTGCTTCCTGCTAAACCAAGAGATCACACCTGATCCCATACTGAAGCAACACCCTGAAGTGCTCTTCCTATAGATGGCACTGCCTGACCAATCTGAATCAACATAACCCTCCAGGTTAATCTTCTGATTCACCTCATACTTGAGCCCATAATCAATTGTACCCCTCAAGTACCTCAGAATATGCTTTGCAACAATCAAGTGAACATGTCTTGGATCTGTCAAGAACTTGCTCAAGGTGTTCATAGCAAAGCAAATATCTGGTCTTGTGTTTGTTAGGTACATCAAGGACCCAGTCATCTGATGATACATCATAGCATATACCACTTCTGATGAAGCATCACTCAACAAATTCAGGTTCGATGCCATAGGTGTGGTCATGGCCTTGCAGTCCATTATCCCAAACCTCTTCAAGATCTCTGCTACATACTTCCCTTGTCCGAGGGAGATTCCATCTACATTGTGCCACACCTCCATGCCTAGAAAATAATGCATCATACCCAATTCCTTTATTTTGAATTTGGAAGCAAGCTTTCTCTTCGTATCAGAAATCAACCCATCCATACCTGTTACAAACAGATCATCTACATATAGTAGGAGCATCACTGGGTTTCCATCTTCAACCGTGTAGTAAAGGTTGGAATCTGCTTTACTTTAGGTAAATCCCAAACTGTATAAAAAGCTATCAATTTTGTCGTACCATGTCTTGGGTGCCTATTTCAAACCGTACAGGGATTTCTTCAATCTACACACATGAGATTCCCTGTGATGTGTCTCAAAACCGATTGGCTGCTCTACATACACTTCCTCTTCCACTACACCATTCAAGAAAGCAATCTTGACATCCATTTGGTGTATCTTCCATTTCATTACTACAGCCAGAGCAAGTACTGATTTGATGGAAGTGTATCTGGCTACATGTGCAAAGGTTTCTTCATATTATATTCCTTCTTTTTGTGAGAAGCCACGAGCCATGAATATTTCCTTATATTTCTCTATGCTACCATCTGCAGCATGCTTGATCTTGTAGATCCATTTGGAATTTACAACCGACTTCCCTTCTGGTCTTGGGACAACATCCCAAACATCATTCTTCATGATCGATTGATACTCTTTGATCATAACATCCTTCCATTATTTCCGTTCTGCCGCTTCTTCATAATTGGAAGGTTCTTTATTGATAAAGTCACATAGTAAATCTACATATCCGGAGTAGGATATGGTTCTCTTTCTTTCTCTATGACTCTCTTCTAGAGCCCCATATCTTTCTGCACCTTGGATAGCTTCTCGTACCCAAGCAGGTTTCCTCTTGTGAGGATTCTTCTCTTGAGGTGGATCTATGAGTCTTTATGGTTCTTCAAATTCTCGATCTTGTTCTTGAGTTTCTTCATTCATGGTTGTATCATGAATTCTGGGTGCCTCTACTTCTTCAAGTTCTTTAGCAGGTCTCTTTCTAGATTTGTTGTAAGCTGTGTCTTCATCAAATGTTACATACCTACTAATGTTGATCTTCTTGAATCCTGCGAAGTATATTCTGTAAGCCTTCGAGCTTTCAGAGTATCCCACAAATATACCCTTCTTTCCTGAAGGATCTAAATTTGTCCTCTTTTCTTTTAAAATGTGTATGTACACAGGACAACCGAATATTCTGAGATGGCTGACTTTTGGTTTCTTACCAGAGAATACTTCTTCAGGAGTCTTATTCTCAAGTACTCTGTGTGGAGTAGGGTTCTATACATACACCATTGTTCTAGCAGCCTTTTCCCATAGATGCATGGGAAGATCTTGATCATGAAGCATTGCTCTTACAGCTTCCATGATAGTTCTATTCTTCCTTTCTGAAACCCCATTCTATTGTGGATTATATGGAGTGGATAACTCCCTCTTAATCCTTGATTCTTTGCATAAGTATTTGAATTCATTTGATGTGAATTTTTCGCCATTATCTGATCGAAAGGTCTTGATCTTATTTTCTGTGTGGTTCTTGATCAAGGCTTTGAATTAATTGAACTTGATGAAAACTTCATCTTTGTTCTTCATGAATTAAATCCATGTATTCCTAGAAAAGTCATCAATGCAAGAAGCATAGTATAAAAACCCTCTTAGTGAACTTGATGACATTGGTCCGCATACATCAGAGTGGATGATTTCCAGGATTTCTTTTGCTTTGCTTTCACTACTTGGAAATGTCTTCTTTGTGTTCTTTTCTTTCGCACATCCTTTGCAAACCCCTTCATGTTTTTCTTGAATTTCTGGAAGACCTTCAACAGCTTTGCTTGCAAGTGGTAGTGATCTGTAGTGCACATGTGCAAGCCTTCTATGCCAAAGTTCATTTGGCTCTATTGTGTCATGGACCAAGGCTTGTTCTGGATGGCCCTTCAATTTCTATAATCCTCCTTCTTGTTCTCCAATTACTCTTGCATCGTCAATAGTCTTTCCCCTTAGCCATCTATAAATGCAACCCTCATGCCTTTTGCATTTAGTGCTGATATGGATAGAATATTCTTCTTTAGTCCTCGTACAAACAAGACATCCTTCATTTTCATAGACTTTCCATAGTCTAGCTTATAGGAGGATTCACCACTACATTTTATGGGATATTCGTAGTAATCCCCAAGTTTCACCTTATGGAGTGAATTATGTACGGATAGTTTCTCAAAGGATTCCTTGAAACCCGTCGTGTGTTTGGAAGCATATTTGCTTCCATGAGTGACAATTCCCATGAGAGCAGAGATCAGAACATATTCTTCTTCACTTGAAGAGTCTTCACTTTCTTTTTTTACTATCTTTCTGGGAGGATCATCATCCTTAGCAGTGTGAGCATGATGTCTTCTTTTGCAGTTCCTCTTCTTCTTGGATCCATTCTTATTCATGGGAAATTTTTTAGAAAAAGTGTCCTATTTCATTGCATGTATAACATCTAAGTTTAGATGAACCTTTTTGATGATAATGCTTACCTTGGTGATGATGCTTTTCCCTTCTTCCTTTCTTGGAGTGTACTATGAGAGCTTGATCTTCACTTCCCATCTTTTCTTCTCGAGCTACTATTTGAGCTTCTTCTTGTGAACATTCTTCCCATAGTCTATTGAACTTGACTAACTTCTTCCTAGCCCAGATTCCTTGGATGAAAGAATCCCATGACCTAGGGAGGCCATTCAAGGTTGTCATCACAATTTCTGCATTCTCCACTTCTTCATCTACTGCTTCCAGTTGTTCTTTGATGTGGGAGACCCTTGTGAAGTATGACTGGATGGTCTCCTCATTCTGATCTTTACATTCTTCAACTGGTTCCTTAGAGTCATCTTCTGATTGATGTTCTTTCCTTCAAACAGTTTGGTTAGGGGATCAAACATAGATTTAGGTGTCTTGAAGGAGGACACCTGTGGTATGAGGTGATCCATGATAGAATCAACAATAATCCTCTTTTCCATAACCAACTTCTTCTTATGTAAGGCCTTAGCCTCATCTCCCTCTAGAACTGGAACCTCTTCATTGATATAGGAGTCCAACTCATTTTCTTCCAGGACCAGGGAGATCCTATACTTCCAAGCTCGGAAGTTATCAGCTCCCTCAAGCTTTTCATCAAGCTTGGTATCATGAGACATCTTAACTGAGAACCTCAAATGGAAATACAAAAGATTTAGATCTTACCAGGTCAAGATGTTGGATCTAGATTTGGAGCTGAAATCCCGCAGTGCTGGTTCAGAAGCATATTAGGGTTTTTCTTTTCCGGAGTTCTGTCCAACCAAATGCTTTGATATTGATCCCTAAATTTTATTTTGAGGGGGAGATCAATCTAGGCCTGGGCTCACTGAAAAATTCCACTTATGTGAAAAGCCCTAATTTCTGGCAGCAGTGTCAGGTCCAAAACTGAAAAACCTTAGAATTGGCTTCTGCTTCGACAAAAAGATGTGCCCTAAGGAAGAGAGTTATTCCACCCTTCTTTTGCTGAAAATTTGTGGAGAGAGATCCACAAAGTAGGAAGCCCTAGTTCCCACAGCTGCACAGTGTCTTCTGCTCAGGTTAGCTCTGATACCATGTTATATTTTTAACATTAAGCTAGCATAACATTAGGATCTTTAACTAAGAGAACAACAAGCACATCAATCAAACATAAGAGAAAATGAACATAGTTTTTTTCCTCAGGGAAGTCATAAATGGAGAAAACCCCGCAACTTCCTCAAAGATAGAATCAGCACCAAAAGTGAAGCCCCAAAACAGTAAGATGATCTCCCAATAGCAGTAAGCTCTTTCTCCCTTTCCCCAGTGTCTTTCTCTTCCTCAGATATGCGCTACAACTGAGTGTGAGTGAGTGTGTGATAAATAGAGGGGCTAGCTCTCTATTTATACTAATTCTTGACTTGACTAAACCCAACTAGGGTCGACTTCACTAGGTGATTCTAATAACCCTAGTGCCCTAGAATTGTGGGAAATTTAACCCTTAAACAATAGGAGGGTTACCCACCTTGACTTGACATGACTTGTGTACATTATAGAAACTCCCGATAGGAACCTCGGGACATGACATGACTCAAGTACATTACAAATACATCCCAAAATAAACATTGGGTTACAATACATAAGAAATGCAAGTGAATACATTCTGAAGTTACAATTACATCAATAGTTATATCTGTGGTTGTATTGGTAGATCTGTTTTGAATGATGCATTACCTGATGAATGGTTTTGTTAGATCTGATAGCTAATCTAATGAACCGATGCTTCCCTAAATCCTCCTCCTTACTACAGAAACTTGGTTTCGACATCTCTCCCTTGAACATCTCGAGTGAGACTTCATCCACTCCGCTGGTGTTTCCAGGAAGGGTATAAAATTGTCAGGGTTGGTGCTTAGGGAGATCACCCAAGTTGGGTGTCGACAGAGTGGGAACCCCCATCGACAAGGATTTGTTGGGTGGTTTGTACCAACAAATGGTTTCATTTTCAGTGCCTTGTTGTGACTGAGAGGAGGATATGGTGTGGCATCTGACAAAAACAGAGATTGAATATTGGTTTGACCTAAGATTGCGAGAATTCGTTGAAGCCGAGAACCAAAACCCAAAGTTGAAAACATACGAATGGTTGGCAAGGTACAGACATGATGGTCCTCATAAATGGTTTTTCTATGAGTTTCCCATCATATAATATGACTGGCGGGTGCAATTCACCTTCAAGAAGCGCAGCTTCCAAGGAGGAGAACCAACATCCTGTACCCCCAAGCTAATTTAGGAACTACAAGAGACTGACAACAAGGCATCACGGGCTGTTGAAGTTCTGTTGGATAGTATTCTGGAAGGATACATCATTGATTTCATGGTTGATACCAACAAGTTCTACAGCGAGGCAAGACGGAAATTCTTCAATGGACCATGAGGTAGGTTCTTACTATATTTGCAATTATCAATCAAGATGCTTGTTTGTAAAAGGGCATACTAAAAATGCACCTTGAGTAGTAAAACTCTGGTGTGTGGAGGCTATGAACACCGCGATAGAAGGGGGGCGATGAATGGAAAGATAAGGGGTAGGTGGGTGTAATTTTCGATGAGACTGTGAGGGAATCCGAGGAAGAGAGTGGTTGTACAAGGATGCTACATATGTGAGAAAATGACTACTACATATGTGAGAAAATGACAAGGCTGCTACATATGTGAGAAAATGACCACGCACTAAACCGTGAATTATCAAGATATCATGGCTTTGATTCACATTGATGGTGTTGAATATGCATCCGACATTAGCGCATTTAAATTATGCAGCTGTAGGGATAAAAATGCAATAGTTGTTGGAGAAATTAATTTAAATAACCAAATTCCAATTTTGAAGTCAAGTTCTTTAATGTGGCTAAATAATTTTCAAGAGAAGCCAAATTAAGTTTGTGTATATGTAGTTGAATAGTAGATGAAAAATGAAGTCTCGGAGAGAAATAACATAGTAAAAGAAAGGAGAAGAATAAAATGTCTTAGAAGTGTTAGAGAGCTCAAGCTCATGTTCTTTAGAAAGTATTGAGAGCCCAGGCGCTCTGAACCTATAGTTTTTATGTGTAGATTGCAAGTTTAATTTATGCTTCACATCTTATCCAAAATTGTATGTGTCAATGATTTTAATATTTATTGTTTGTAAAAGAAATCAAGAATCTTCAATATTTTACTGTGTAAAAGTTTAGTTTTAACCAAATGGTAACTTCGACACAAGTCTCATTTGATATTGTGGGTTTGTAATAGTATAGATGTGTCCAATTTCATTCCAAATGGTGAAAAATATTTTTTACATCAAAGAAATATCTTTTATTAAAAAGTTACTTAAGTGTCGAATTGTCAAAGTGGAATCATGTGGCTATGCTCATCTCTTATAGTATAACCAATGCAACTATCGTTAAGTTAAATTAAAAAGAAGTCTAAAATAAAACCAATAAAAAAATCTTCTTTGATATGACTAAAAGTAAAGTACTTTTGAGTACATAAATTACTTTTGAATATAATTTAATGAATGTACTTATCAAGTAATGTACTCATAAAATAAAATATATTAATTTTGAAATTTGAAACATAAGTTACTTCTTCAAAATTCAAAATATGTTTATAAACCATGTATTTATAATTTTGAATTTTAAACATAAAGTTAAATTTAAATGAATAAATTGTCATTAAGATTTTATGCATGTATTTGGTTTTGTAACTTGAATGTAAGTGTCTAATTTATTTTGGTATAGATGCATGTTTTTAAAAGGTTAACAAGTGATAGTAAAATATGAATCGTGAATAATACCTAAATTTCAACAAACAAAAAAAGGTATTAATATTAAAATTCAACCGAATGAAAATATATATAGTAATTTATTATAATATAATATTTTATTTTTGTAAAACAAATAAATAAATATTTGTATATTTAAATAATAATTATAATAGATTATTATATATAGTAAGTATTTAAAAAACAAAAACTACTAATTATCAAATTGTTTTTATTATAAGATCAAATTGTTTTTATTATAAAATGTTAAGTGATTTTGATTTTAAATAAATATTTAACATATATATTTTAAATATTGAAAAAATAATTACATAATTTTAGTTTTGAATAAAGCATTTACTTTTTTTAGTATTTGTAATTTATTTTATATTGAAATATAAAAAAGTAATTACATTTGAATAAAATATTTACTTTTTTGGTATTTGTAATTTATTTTATATTGAAATATAAAAAGTATTTTTCTTTATAGGTACTTAAGTACATTTCTATTATATTCAAAAATAATCTATGAGTACTATTTTCATAATGAGTACTTTACTTACAACATTGATATAGTTAACTATGGGTTTTCACTTACTATTTACAATTTGACAAATAAGCATCATTAACTAAACCAATGCCACCTCAAATATTATAGATGAAGTCATCCTGTAGAATGTGATTGGTTCTTTTAAAGTGGATTTTGATAGTACATTTTTTGTTTTGAGGCCCATTTTTTACCTCAAAATTTCCCTAATGATATCTTGGGTCTCTGTTATAAACCTATAAAAAAACAGTAGGGAGGGAGCTCATGGAAAGGATCCCATGAAAAGTTCCAAGATGGGGAGTCTAATGCAGGAGCATAGACTATCTAATTGAAGTCATTTATGACTTCACTAGGTCGAGGAGACTTAAGGTCTCACATATTTGTGATCTGCTTTATTTTGTTAAAAATGTTGAATAAGGTGGATAAGGATACTAGATCCTCTTCCAAATGTAATCGATAGGGTAGGTTGAGTAGTTAGAGATTTTCCAGAACTTCAACAATTAGTAAGTGATCTGTCAGTGAGTTAGATAGGGTTAGTAGAGTTGAATGAGGATTTTGTTCCTTAATAATAGGATTTGTAAACAGAACTAGAGGCTTATTTAATGCAGCTTCTTGATGGCTCATGAGGGTGGGGGGAGTTAGCTCGCGATAGCTTGGCAAATAGGTCAAAGAGAGAGATAAGCTTGAAGCTTAGCTTGGAGCATACACAGAGTCAGAATATCTTTGTTTGTATTGATCTTTTTGTTGTAATAAAGTGTAAGGGGTTCCTTTCCAAATATGACATAGATCCACATTGTATGTTTGGTGGTTGTGTCCAGTATTGAGTTTTGATGACATGGATCTACTTTGTATGTTCTGTAGCCATGTTCTGCTTTCTATGTTATTGATCATGGATCTACAGTGTATTATTGGTAGCCATGATATAGTCATCTTCATGGATCTGTAGTGTATTGGTTTGCAACCATGATTGAGTCAGAAAAGTCAATTACTGGTCTTTTGTCGGTTGTGAACTTGTCTCTCTTTCCGTTTGATACCAGACTGATTTCTAGCAAAGTATTTTACCTATAACATCCTTCTAGCTTCATACTCTGGGGGGCATTTTGTTGCACCTAAAATATCCACTGATTCCTGACCACCCTTCATAGATCTTGGCCAAGGATTCTTCTAGATGTTATTTCCCATTATTGCGTAGGTCAACGCACATTCTTCCTTATGACAGAGCGCTAGTTCCTATTACCTCTTGACATTAGGCATCGCCAGTTCCTATAACCAATTTACAAGGAGCACCAACACCTTTACCCTTTGTGCATAAATCACTGACAGAGATAAAATGGGAAAAATGAAGATTCGAGAAGCTTCTATGTGAAATCCCTCGTGGAAGTGGTTCCTATCAGCTAGGGAGAGGTGGCATTCACCCTCCTCACCCATAGGGATCATCCCCTATCCATTTCCTAAAGAATATCATCCCATGTGGACCTTGCTTGGCCTATAAAAGAATCCTTTATGGAGAGAGTGGAGGGAGACCAAGAAGAGCATCCTTATGCTATTGGACTGAAGTCTGGTATTGAGGAAAAATAGAGTGAGTTTATGTGCAAGAGAGATTTTTGTGACTGTGGAGCATTGTGAGTGTGTTTTAAGGCCATTGTGAAAGACAAAGCTAGCAACATCAAGGCTTTGGTTGTAGCTTTACCTTCTTATTTGATTAATACAAAAGTGTTCTCCTTTCCCATATTTGATTTGTGTTAATATTAGTTAAATATTGTTGAATTCATTGATCACTAGCATATATTGTTAATCCATGTTGTTACTCTCATCTTGCTTGTCTTGTTTTATTGATGCTTCTATTGTAGATCGCATGGAGAGCAGTGGAACAAGGACTAAAGCTTGCAGAGCTGAGGTATAAGAGTAATTTTCATTAGTATATTAACCATCTACTGAAAGGATATACGGTTGTGGTGTTTTGTTCTATACTTGTACCATACGGGGTATAGGAACACGTGGTGTCCACATCGGTTGCAGAATTCCTACAAACAACCTTCCAATGAGGAAAACAGTGATCAAGGGCTCAAGAATTGACTCAAATGGTATAAGAAGCATATGAGGAACAATATCATGTTTGGAAACCAAGTGATAAAAGTTTCCTGTCCAATTTTCATGGCTAATTGCTTCAACAAGTCCTACATCCCCCACTAAAGGACATCCAAATGTTATACAAAAAGGAGAGCTTTGCCTCAACCTCTTTTCCAGTACCCATAGTGTGGCTAAGGTTGCAACTTCCCCCCCTAACGAATGAAATACAAATTTGCACCTGTTTAATCATGGAATGCATCAACACAATGTTAACATAAGTGAAGTATTTCCTCTTTTAATTAATCTAAGACCATCTAAGATTATTCTATAGTAAAAGATAGATTAGCTTACCTTTTCTTAGAAATATGTATTCTCCATAATATGGAGGAAAACCTTAAGAGCTCCCCGGTGGACAAGGGTTGGTTGATCATCATTACTCTTGAGGGAAGAAGAGAAGACATGGTTGTGAGTTTTTATATCCCTCTCCATATTTTCTCTCTTTGGCGTTGTAACATTCTATTTTATAAAATGAAGGGAAGGTAACATATGCAATTCCTTCATACTCATTCAAACTAAATTTCTCTGAGTTGTTTGAACGATGTAACTCTTCCCAACACTTCGACATAATTCCAAATGAAAGAAGGAAAGTTCCAATATCCTGATGAACAATGGATCTAGAACAACATTTCTATAAATTAGAACCAAACTGAAGAAGCAAGCCAAAGACCAGATTCTTGGATCTTCCTTTGTTGGGATGAATTCGCGATATAACCACATACATGTTAGACGTTCATTTCCCATATAGATTCCAGGGAATTCATCCCTCCATAGCTCCTAGGATGGTCCGTCAAGATTCAAAAATTGATATTCAAAATTGTCCAAGCCTCAAGGAATTCTATATTGGACTCTACAGACTACTGCATTATTTCAATTATCGACGAGTCATGCTAGGATCTTTAAGCTTAAAGAAAGCTATCAAGATTCTAACACAAACTTTAATTATCACCATAAGAGCTTACCAAGACACCGATAGCCCATAACAGTAAATATCACATACTCTACTATGAGGATTCTAAAATTCCAAGACCGACAACGCGGAAATCTTATGTGTTTTGATGGCAGAGAAATAGTTTCCAATAATCAAAAAATGTGAGCAACCCTGGATTATATTACAAACTTCATCTATTTCAGAAAACATGCCAACGTGTTAGATTGTAATATAGGCTAATGATAGTAGGTACCATGCCAAATGTTGGAACTTGCAGAGCACCAGCAAAATATAAAACAATTGGAATTGTGTATTTAGTTCAATAGGCCCGAACGCAAGATTAGTGGAATATACAAGGTAAGATGAGCTGAGCTCGGCATACTTGGACTGCCCATCACGTGAAGATCACATGGGTTACAACAACTGCAGTCAATGATACTTATGGTGACAACATCAAGTCAAAGATAACTACTGCTAAGTAGTAAGTTCCTTCTGCATAATATATTTGTGGTTGGTGAGCCTTATCACTACTGCTAACACCAAATGCCCTACTTTGGTCTTATCCTTATGTAAGAGGTTTTTAGTTTGAGTTCTCACTATAGATAGGGGAAGTTGCTTAAATAAACTAGCCTAATCAAACAATCAACATTTAATTCCCATGACGGACTTCCTTTGTGGGGGGTAATGAACTATCAACCTAGGTTCCTCATAGTGCAATATAAATTTGCCAAAACAATTGGGGTAGAGTTCCTTGCAGGGGGAAATGAATTATCAACCTAGGTTCCTCATATTGCAATATAAATTTTCCAAAACAATTGGGGTAGGAGTGACTCTTGACATGTGCAACCAGATTAAATACTAAGGTCTATCTTATATGTAGATGATTTTTCATCAAATGCAATCTTAAGGAGGCAGATATCCAAGATTTCATAAAAATAGAAAACATACCTCGTCTGATTGCAATTAATTTACTAATCACTAAAGTTAGATTGTTAAAATTTGAAATTCGAGGAGAATATAGCTTTGGGGGTACCGCAACTTTTTAGATAATTTGATTTATACATGGCCATTGGCAATAGTAGTCAAAGTAGCAATTAGTAGAGCAATTAAGTTAGTACCTGCCAATAAATTTTGATGGTGGTTCAGATAGTTGAAAAGTTCTCCTGAAATTTTTAAAATAATAATGTAGTATTGTTGACTACCTCAAAGAGATAATAACCTAACAAATGAGTCCATGATTTTAGGATCAATCAAGCCTTGGGCAGCTGGGCTACACGATATGGATGCTTACCTTTAAGAGTTGAATGGTATTTTCCATGGAAAGGCTCATTCACCGTCGTGTGTGACCAATGCGAGGACGATCTAAATAATGCGAGGACAAATTGATACACCTTCCCACGACTTTCCCGATTTATATATTATAAAATTAAAAAAAGAATGTGATAAAATTATATCAAAGATATTCAATGGTGTTCTTATAGTCCCTTCCCTCTAGGCTAGCACGGAGTCTATGATCAGCCTTGTCGTCAATTTAATTAACTTACATGCAAACCAATACACTTATAAATATTTTATCCAAACTTTTTCACAAACAATAAATGAAAAACTTGTTTTATATTATTTTTTATTCAATGCTTGGACCAAAAATAAATAAATAAAAACTTGTTTTATATTATATTGACCATTGAAATGATTTGAGGCCATATTTGGCCTCAAATCAAGGTCATCGACACTAAAACTATGGTGAAATTATATAATTGTGTGTGTGTCTGAGTTGAATTTCATGATTTTGAACTAATGTTGGGTGTTATTTAACATTACTTCACAAGCATTAAATGTTTGTTTACATACTCTCACTATTTTAATTTTTCTTACTCTTCCATGGTCACAAGTTGCACTTTCTTACTCTGCCACGGTCACACCAATTCACATGTTGCACTTTCTTACTTTTCCACGATCACACCAGCTTGCACGTTGTTGTCTGGTTGTGACTGTTGGGATCTTGCAGGATGGACATGTATGCAATCCATGCAGCCATAAAACCCTAACAGGGTTGGTACATGTTTTTGTTTTCACTAGGTAGAGGGGGATTGAGATCAACTCATTCTCATCGCCTACTATCACAGCTCATGTTGATGCAGACAGGAGCATCAAGGAAAATTGATCGTTCGTTGCCCGATAAACAATAGCATAGAATTGTATGGAATTATTATCAAAATAGCATCCTTATTATATAATTTAATTACGTCACCATACAAACATAATAGCATAAAATAGCACAACATTATTATAAAAATCCATACCAATAAGAGACATTATTTATTGCTCTATAATCTTCGTATATAATAAGACACATGGTTTATTGTTATTGTACGCAGTACTATTAAAAAACAACGTTATCTGTAGCTCTTTAAATAACTAGGTATCAGCCTGCGAGTTAGGTAAAAAGTTATTCAAAGCCTGTGAGTTGGTTCCCAAATCCTTACGCTTCTTATGTTCCAGCGAATCTAGCTAATGAAATTGGTCAGTTTCTCGACTTGTTACATGGAAAAAATCTTACAGCTCACATATATATTGTTGCGTTGCGATCTATGTAAGTAATTCAGATGCAATTCCCCTAGTGGCATTCCTTTGAAAGAGTTTACATGTTACTTTTGATCACTGATTTTCTTCACGAAGATTGCATGTATTATTTTTAATTTGTTGTTTATGTTCCTTTTTCTTTATGTTTCTTCTTTCTAGGCTTATAAATTCGGTAGTGGTGTGATCTTAAGGAAAATTTCTTCGAGAAAAGTTCCATGTTATCTTGATAATAAAATCCGTGAAAGGGGCCAAAATAGTCCATACCCACATGATTGACACAAGGTTTAACTAAAATTTCTTTTTAAAATTTGTTATTCTTTTTGAATAACAAGGGACGCTCATCGGTTTTTTTGGACGAAATGATGGAATGAAGCATGGTTTCATGGACTAAAATTATCATTGACGAAATGTCCGTCGAGTGACACAGCCTCGGTGCTGTACGAACTGTCTCCAAGGAACCAACTATGCATTAAGTAACATATTTTAAAATGAAATCTCTCTTTTGGTTGAAATCACTTCTATTTTCAATTATCTAGTTTAATATAACTCTTTTAGTATCAACTTATTTGTACAAATTGATTATTAAAATATGAAAAGTTAATAAAACTAAACATTAAAATTCTTTCAAACCGTATTAATTTAATAATAAGCTAGCTTTATCATGTATCCCAATATCTTTTTTATAATTAAAACTATCGCTAATTTTACTGCCAATCAAATAAAACGTGAATGAATTCATGTAGTGCCAATCGAATAAAACATGAATGAATTCATGCTCCACCTCGCGACTCGATCCTTGTTTTCAACTAAAATTTGTCTGATCTTGTATCCAAAAATCTTTTATGCTCTTTTGGAACTATCGCATTGGTGCGAGGTTCTTCAATGACACTCATAAGCGGAATAAAATGCAAGCTTCTCATATATTATTTAACAAATTGAGGTTATAAATAATTTACACACTTTTCAATCGTTTTGTATTATTGCACTTTTATCCTTCCAAAAAAAATGTATTATTGCATTTTTATCCTTCCAAAAGAAATATGAACAAATTTTTTTAGGTTAGGTGTTCCATTATGAAAAACTGAGATTTTCATACAAACAGACAACATAATTTACAAGTCAAATTATAGACCAAGTGATGCTTTACTAATAACTAATCAATACCGTATTCCATGTATCTACTAGCCAAGTCATGCTTTACTAATTACTAGTCAATGTCTTATTCCTTACATGTATCTACTAGCCAAGTCATGCTTTACTAATGACTAGTCATTGTCTTATTCCTTACATGTATCTACCCATTATGCAGGGACTAAGCTGGTTTGCAACTATCCTTGTTTAATATTATCTTTAATTCATCATTAAAATTATTTGGACTTCTTACACAAAACGATATGTTACCAGCACTAAAATACGAACATAGATTATGGAGAATCGCTTAAAGAATATTTGTGGATCAAATGAAGAATTAAACACGTTAATAAACTATTATACATTATATATATTAATAACAACTTCACACAGCTTGTTTGTGATCTTACTCTTTTCTATGTGCTATTACACTCGTGATCATGGCGACAGATGGTAGAGGTCTTCAGCGTTCAGCTTCCGGTGAGGAAAATGCAGTCCAGTTAGTTGGACGATGCGCCATATTCCCAGTTCACCCATCTCCACCACAACGAAGAAAACTTAAATCTTAGACTTACCCCTGTTATACTGTCATTACATTCAGAAAGGGCTCATCTATTCATTAAAGCCCAAACACGATTTCGAATCTGCTTTGGAGCTACTGAGGAAAAGCCTTTCGGAGGTTCTTGTTTTCTTTTACCCGTTGGCCGGTCGTCTCACTACGTTGGCAGACGGAGTCATCTATGTTGACTGCAACGATGCGGGTGTCGAATTCATCGAAGCCTCGGCAGACGGTTTGAGTGTAGCCGAAATAATTGCCTCAGATGTTCCTCCTGTGGTCAAACAGCTATTCGCTCTGAACGGTGCCCTTAATCTGGAGGGCCATTCCCTTCCGTTGCTTGCAGTGCAGGTAACGAAGCTCAGAGACGGCCTTTCAGTGGGATGCACGCTTAATCACGCCATAGCCGATGGAGCTTCTCTGTGGCATTTCTTTAAATCTTGGGCTCAGCTCTGCAAATTAGGGATCCCGATAATTACCCCCCTACCTATCCACGATCGTAGCGGTATCAGTGTGAAGGACTCCACCATAAGGATGAATCTGGATCCTGCCGGAGACATTCCTAGGGTTTACCCGCCGCTTCTGCGGGTAAAGTTTTTTCACTTCAAGCGGGAGACAATCGAAGCGTTGAAGGAGAGAGCCAACCGGCAGGCTTCCAAAGACGGAGTAGTCCGTGTTCCTGTCTCCTCGTTCCAGGCTCTCTGTGGGCACGTGTGGCAGGCCGTCACACGAGCACGGCGCCTGGCACCCAACGAATGCACGATCTTTAGAGTCGCAGTAAACTGTCGTAGCCGGTTTGTTCCTCCATTGGCTCCATCCTATTTTGGAAATGCCGTTCAGAGCGTATACAGCACCGCCACTGCCGGGGAGATCCTGAGCGGCGATGTCTCCTTCCCGGCCGGTTTGCTCCACGATATCATCGACGGTCACAGAGATGTTGCCATAAGAAAATCATTACGGAAATGGGAGGAGGCGCCCACTGTGTATCGGATGGATACAGTTGAGAATAATTGTGTGCTCATTGGAAGTTCTCCTCGATTCGGTATGTACAATACTGACTTCGGATGGGGTGAGCCACTTGCGGTAAGGAGTGGAGGGTCCTTTCAGTTTGATGGGAAACTATGGGCCCATCCGGGAAAGGACGGAGGAGGGAGTATCGACTTGGAAATCTGTCTCTATCCAGATTTCATGGATGCCTTGGAGGCGGATACACTCTTTATTTCTCCTTAATCTTTGGAAAACCAGAGCACTGATTATTTTAGTGGGAAGCACAGTAGATACGGTAAGTATAGATGAGTTCAAAGTTCATAGACTACAATTACAGTTTCAGCAGTCGTATTTTCATGCATCTATTCGGCTGTAATGGACTTAGCTGATATCTCATGAACAGAGTTATGTTACTTGGCAAATGGTAGATTGCGTTACTTGTTACATATAAATTACCCCGAAATCGATAATTATTTTGGAATCAAGCCGAATCTTGTCGAGTCTCTTTCATCGGAACGCCTTTTTCTACTTACGCATATATATTTTCCTTGGAACCTAGCAGTATGTGATTTCTGTGCAGAAATGATTAGTTCTCTTTCGGTGTCATAAAATGTGGATGTGATCATATTATATTGACGTACGTGCAAATGGTGTGATATAATTAAATCCATGAGCGATGCAATATTCTCCCTCTCCAAAGGAGTACTCAAATGAAACCTTCGTCTCGTTTTCTACTGTAGATTGAAACCCTGCATTTACTCTAGATGAGCATAGCATATATTTGATGAAATTTCTCGTAATTGTATACATGTTATCTTGCGATCATGGTATACATGTGCGATCGAAATATCATGTATTTGGTGAAATTTCTCTTAATGGAATGATATATTCTAAATAAATCACTATAATTTTCATTAAATTGATTGAAATAATCAACACAAAACTAATAATTGTGGTTGAAACAAGGGAATGAACCTCCACATAGAATAAGAACTACCACCTTCCCCAAGATACCAAACCATACCACATTCACCAGCGAGGACATCAAGCATGTGTTGGGTCCAATTACAGGGTTACTTCTAGGGAAAGCCCCATAAATAAACCAAGAACAATAAAGTCAATCCGCAGCAAGCCCATTTCCATTCCAACCAAGGGACTGCATAATGGCCAATGCCAATAAAAAAAGAGTCATTGACCAAAATCTGAGTGGTATTGGAAGAGTTATTTAGCTCTATATCTTTCTCAAACAATAAATAAATAAATAAATATTCATCCATCCTTTTGATAAAAAGTTAAGAGAAGGGCCATAACCAATAATGAATATAAATAATCATCCATCTTTTTATAAAAAGTTAAGAGAAGGGCCATAACCAATAATGAGTATAAATAATCATCCATCTTTTTGATAAAAAGTTAAGAGAAGGGCCATAACCAATAATGAGTGGCCATCACTACTTCAACCAATATTTTAAAGAATTCACCAAAATCCTTCTAGAAAAGAGTCGACGAACAAAAGTTTTTCTAAGAAAAACTATAATCTTCCCAACCCTAATGTCCTCC
>LPNX010701773.1:147420-176580 GCA_001517045.1 Pseudotsuga menziesii
ACCATATTTACCGGCAACTACTAGAAGGAATCTATGACCCCCCTACTGAAAGGATGCTACGACACCCTATTTAACAGCTACCACTGGAAGGAGGCTACGACCTCCTTGTAGGCCTGTTGTTTTCCCTGGCACCTCCCTACCTCCCTTATATCATAAATTGATCTCTTACAGTACCACGCCAATCGATTTGTCAACTGAATGTTTAGAGACACTTAATCGAAGATTCAGAACTTTGTTTATATACCCTCAAACATATCTCTTCCTTCAACAGTTACCTATCTTCATCATGACTCTTCACAGACAAATAAACTAATTCTAAATTACTTCTCTGTTCATCTTTTTTTTACTGTGTTTATTTTACCAGTCGAGACCTTCCGTAGTTTCCTTTCTGTAACGTCCTTTCCACAACAAATATTTTCCGCAAATTTACCTTTCCTTTCCACAGCTACCTTTTTGCAAGATAATCTCCACACTGTTGATTTCTTACAGACTCTTCCCTTGCAGTTGATCTTTAGATCAGATGCAAATTGCAGGTTTTCCAAATTTATTGAAAGTGCTTCCGCAATTTATTTTTCGCAAGTTTTATTTTGTTCTGTCAATCTCATGTAGACTCTCTTCTGATCGTCAATCTTAGATCAAATGTGGATTAGGGGTTTTCCAAATTCCTTAAAAGTGGTACCACAAGATCTCATCTGTGTCGTTGATCTCATGCGGACTCTTTCTTGATCATCGATCTTAGATCAGATGCAGATTGCGGATTGTCAGTTTTCCAAATTTCATGAAAATGCTTCCACAATATTTCTTCCGCACCCTCGATCTCTTGCAGAATATTTTCTGACCGTCGATATTGCGGATCGTGGGTTCATAAAATTTCAAACATTACTTCCGCAATTTTTCTTTCGCACTGTCGATATCTTATGGATGCTTTCCTAACCGTCGATTTTCGGATTGCGGATTGTGGAATGCGGAATCACACTTTCATATTTTGGACCTCCACAATTTTCTTTTGCAACTTTGTTTCCGCAATTTGTCGGGACCATTGATTTCCTTGCAGGTTCACTCCTGACCGTTGATCTACGATCAAGTGTGGATTGCAGAACTTCACTTTGGCGCTCCGGAATGTTATCTCCAATGTACATTTACCTTGCTGATTTTTTCCCTGCCATCAATCGATTTTCTTGATACGATCTTATCTGTCCAACCTCTACTAAATACGATAACTTCAACTTCACGACTCTGCATTGATTGATCAGAGGATTGATCAATCAAGCTCAATTGGACTTCGCCTGACTTGATCCCCTCGTTGGAAATTCTCATGTGTCTTTCCATCATTATTACATATGTCATCGCTTATACATTTGTCATTACCAAACTCTTTTGACATCAATGACATTTCTTTCCAACATTCTCCCCCTTTGGCATAATTCTAAAAATTCTCCCCCTTTGACAACAATGACAAAGTTTCTCTTCTGACAGCTCCCCCTGTCAACATATCTCCGCCTGGGTATATGATCCCTTCTAATGCTAATTTCAAGGTTCTCTTCTAGGTCACGAGAAACCCTTTTAGAAAAGGAATCTACCATTATTAGTTTGACTCACATGACATTGCTCTTCATTTTCAAGAATATATACATTGCTTAGAGTTCTCACAGCAGTTCCAACAAGTTTTATTGAATCTTCTCTTCTGATTTCACACATCTCGAAATCAAATATACATATGTGTCCTTGATCCAACATTTGGCTTACACTCAAAAGATTAGTTTTTAATTTCTTTACGAGCAGAATATTTTCATCTTTCATCTTTTCTTTAATAGCCACCATATATTTCCTCATTATTTTAGAGGATAGATTATCTTCAAAAGTGACTTTCCCTTTTTTTCCTCCTTTTTAGGCTTAGGAATTTGGTTGGGTCACTTATCATGTGTTTTGAGCACCCACTATCCACATGCCATAGATTTTGTTTTTCTGTAGCACATAGAGCCAATGAACATTCCACATCATCCTTCTTGTTCTAGGACATCCTTTCTTCTTTTTATTAATATTTTGAGGTGCCATCCATAGGTATTACTAGTTTACACTTTCTAGCAATGTGTCCTTGATTTCCACATTTGTAGCATTTTGTACTATAATTCTGTAGAGGAGCAAAAGAATTCTAGTTTCTTCCTTTTGGATTGATTCTAGTAATATTTTCCTTATAGGAATAATTATGTGATGTAATCCATTTCTCCACAGGAGCCTTTAGTTTACAATTTCTAGCTATATGACCAAAATTGTTACAGGTATAAAAATTTCCCAAAAAGATTTGTTGATGTCTACTTATCATTGGTCTTCTCGACAGCATATCTATTCTTTGTAAGAGAGGACCAGATTTCTTACCTTCTTCGCTTTTAATTGGGGTCTTGAGTGCAACAACATAGCTTCTTTTATTTCCATCTTGGTTTGTGGAACAGGAATGTCCTGGCTTCTTTTCTTTGACAAGTCCTAATCCATATTTATTGCTTGATGGTATTTCTACACTTGGGATTTTATCTAAATTCCTTGAACCATTTTCAAACTTTGATTTGATAGATGCTTCGTCCAATTTCTTTCTAAGGTGCATAATATCTTATTCAAGCCTTGCAGATTCTTGTATTCTCTTTGTGAGCTACTGTTCTATATTGCTTTCGGCCATTTTTACTTCTAGAATATGAGTTTTTAAGTCAGCAATCATTCTTTCTCCATCATTGTTTTTTTCTTCAAATTCTATTATGTGAGTTTTTTATTTTTTGTACATCCTTTTATAATTCTCTAATTTTTCATGAGCATTTATAAGTTATTCTTCAATATGTACCAAATCTTCTATTTCTTCTTCTAGAAGGGATTTCGTTTTCTAATCCCATGAACAGGATTTCAACATCTTGACTTATTTCATCTTCACTGTCTTCTTTGGAATAAAGGTTTTCTTATTTTTTTGAAAATTATTCTTGTATACTTTCTTATGACAACAAGGTTCTTCATCATCACTATGCTCTTTTTTTGGGTAAGGACACCTTCTGGAAAAATGTCCAATCCTTCCACAGTTAAAAAATTTCAAAGGTAGCTTCCCTTTGTACCTTCTAGTTACTCTCTCAAGTTTCTTGATGAAAAGAGATGGGCCTCATCATCTAGGTCCTTAGATTGGATCTTGGATACGACTTTAAATGATGCTTCCTTATTTGATGATCCATTTTGTCATGTTCTCATCTCATAGGCAGTGAAGATCCAATGTAGTTCATCTACTCTCATGTGTGTAATATCCTCTTGTTCCTCTAGAGTGGATACCTTTGAGTCATACTTTATTGGAAGGGTTCTTTGTACTTTGTCAACTACTTGTTTTTCCTTTAGTACTCCTCCAAGGCCTCTAATAGCATTGAAAATTTCATCTACCCTTAGAAGATACTCCACAAATGTTTTCTTCCTCTTTCAACTTTAAGTTTTCAAATTGTCCTTTGTATGTTTGAAGTTTGGGTTGTTTGACTTTAGATACTTCTTCATAGACAATTTTTAACTTATCCCAAGGATCTTTGGTTTTCTTACATTGCATGGCTTTTACATATACTGAGTTTGTTAACCCACTCAAGATTGCAATCATGGATTTTCCATTGGCCTCATATTGGTCAAGTTCTTCTCTGTGTGTAGGTAGGTTGCCTTCAAGTTTATATATTTTTTCAACTACTCTCCAAACCTTCCATGCAAGAGACATTAGATGGAACTTCATTCTTCCACTCCGGTATGCATAGTTAATTCATGTGAACAATGGAGGTTATATTGATAGATAACCCTTCATGTTGATACATTGTGGTCTTAGTTAGGATCTTCCTTCCAATGGTTTAGATTGTAGTGAATGATCCTTCTCTGATACCAATTGTTGGAATATTGGATAATATTGAGAGGAGGGGGGGATGGCAAATCAATATTGATAAATGTTAACAATTTTAAACCACTTTTAATTTATTCATTAACACACATGATCAACAAGAACTCACATAACAAAAATTTATCATGGAATCCAAATCGGGTAAACCACCAATACTTCCTATTACTGCAAAATTATATTTACAAATAGTTTATGGATGCTACTATAGACAAGAATGGTATTACACCTTATTTACCAACAACTACTGGAAGGAAGCTACGGCACCCTATTTTATCACCTGCTACTGAATGGATGCTATGATACCCTATTTAATAGCTACCACTAGAAGGAGGCTATGGCCCCTTGCAGGCATGTTTCTTGGCCTAGAACCTCTCTACCTCCCTTATATATGACAAATTGATCTTTGACTGTACTACATCAATCGACCAATCAATTGAATGTTCAAAGACACTTATTCGAAGATTTAAAACTTTGTTGATATACCCTTAAACATATCTCTTCATTCAGTAGTCACATCTTCATCGTGACTCTTGACAGACAAATAAACTAATTCTGCTTTACTTCTATGTTCATTGTTTTTTAAATCAGTTTATTTTATCAGTAACGACCTTCCATATTTTCCTTTCTGTAACGTCCTTTCCGCAATAGATATTTTTCACATTTACCTTACCTTTTAGAAACTACCTTTCTGCAAGATACTTTCTGCACCGTTTATTTTTTGTGAACTCTTCCCTGACCATTGATCTTTAGATCAGATGCACATTGCGAATTGCAGGTTTTCCAAATTTCTTGAAAGTGCTTCTATAATTTGTTTTTCGCAAGTTTTCTTCCACTACATCGATCTCATGCGAACTCTTTCTTGATAGTTTATCTTAGATCAGATGCAGATTGTGGATTGCGGGTTTTCCAAAATGATTAAAAGTGCTTCCCCAATTTGCTTTCTGCAATATTTCTTCTGCATCGTCGTTCTCATTCAGAATATTTTCCGATCATCAATATTAGATCAGATGTGGATTGCAGATTGCGGGTTATCCAAATTTCATGAAAATGCTTCCACAATTTCCTTTCCGCAATCTTTCTTCTGCACCATCGGTCTCTTACGGAGCCTTTCCTTATCGTTGATCTTGCAGATTGTGGGTTCATAAAATTTCAAACGTTACTTCCAGAATTTCCTTTCCATAATTTTTCTTCTGCACCATCGATCTCTTGTGGATGCTTTCCTGACCATCGATCTTTGAATTGCATTTGAGAATTGCATCTCAAATTACATTTAGGAGCTAGAAGAATTTCACCATCAAAGTGTTTGACAAAACATGCAAGAGAAAAATAAAGAGACTAAAATAGCTTGAATAGCACATGTGAAAGGTGCTAATATATAACCATTATACTATAGCACACCTTGGAGATGTGTATGATAAATATTTGTAGTGCATTGAACAAATTCATCAGGCTCTGGAAGCTAATTGGAGTGGTACATGTGTCATGGTGAGATTTGACCTCAATCCCCCCTAGGTGGACCAATGGAGACCCAACTCAGCCCAAATATTCACGAACCAAGGTATGAACATTGGTGAAGTGTTATGGGGAATTAAAGAATCCAAGGCATGCGTGGGTGAGAAGATAGAGGTGAGTGGGAGGCTCTAGGTGGCAATAAATGCTCCTAGGAGAGCCAAAATAGGCCAAATACACCACTAGCACGCTTTATTAAACCTGGCCCCCCCCAAATCAAGGAGGTAGAGCCCCAATGAATTAATGAGGGTGCACATGGGCTAGGTTGATCAACTAGGGCACGGTTGTAGGTGTGAACAGGCCAAAATAACCAGATATATTACAGAATTAACTCTCCTAAGTCTAAACCATATGATATCATTGCAATTCAGGAAAATGAAGTTAGCCTAAGGTCTAAACTATGTACTAAGGATGTGTTACTACTCCAACACCCCCCCTTAATCTAGACTTAGTACTTCTCATGATTTTGAGGCCTTGGAAACTAAGGCACACATCACATTTTACAAATTTTATTCATCCATGTAACAGAGGAAAGGAGGAAAACCTCACGGGACAAAACCGCCCCTCAAAAAATGGATTATGACATAGAAACAAAATATGCATATACTCCAAACTAAATGAAAATGTCTGGAGGAATCTTCTTCTTGGGAAGAAGTGGAATGTGCTCAACCAACTCAAGAACAACTGCATGATGAATCCTTAGACCATGTAGAACAACTTAAAGACACTGATGGGAGAGCAAATGGTGCTCTTCAAACTTGAATTCGAACCAAACAAGATTCCATGCCTAAAAGAGACTGAAAATGCTTGAGAATAGGTGATTCCAAGCGACTCATAAGGATCTTGAAGAATCAAATTTGAATGAAGGTTGTAATCAGCTGCAAGAATGTGGAACAAGAGTCCCAAATGTGCCATTTTGATGGCAAAGGCTTCTCCATATTCATATGAACTTGAAGGAACTCTACTAGTGATGGTGGAGGAATACATGGGAAAAATAGTGTGAAGCAATGAAAGATATTCACTTGACATCCAAGCCTCTCCATCTTTCAAACCAATACTCTCATGTGAAGAAAACCCATCTTCTAGAGAAGGCTTGCTATGAACATCAACTATCAATACCTCTTCACCATTCGTAATAGAAGACAGAGAAGAAAAGGGTGTAGAATGGATAGATAAATCTTCAGCAATAGTGATGGAAGAAACTCGTATGCTATCTTCATGAAACATAGCTTCTTGAAAAGGAGAAGAAGCCACAGAGGAAGAAACTTGAGTTGGGTCATTTGTTGAATCTTTAGCTACTTCTTCTTCTTCATTTCGAACAGCTTCTTGAGAAATGCATGAGGCTGAGATCATAGGAGAAAGAACACATAAGGAGGTACCCATTTTCTTGCTCTCCATATAGCTCACATATTCTCGCTTCATGCCAAGATCTTCATCTATATTTCTACAAATCTCAAATGGGTAATTAACAGAATCAAGGAGGTAGCACATTGTAGGAGGTATATCTAGACACATAGTCACCATAGGTTCTATCATTATCATTAATCCAATCATCCTTCTCTTGAAAGGACTTTGGTTCTCTCACAACACCAATGGACACATCATAGAGACATTTCCTCTTGAGATATGGACACATATTTGAATTCCATTCAGAGTAGTTAAATGGGGAAAAGAGAGGAACAACTTTAGAATCCATGAATTTGTTGTAAAAACCTACAATGAAAATCACTCACATAAACTGGAAATATGCCATAAACAACAACTCAACCTCACAGGATTTGTTGCAGCTCCAACCAGCTCTGATACCATTTGAGAATTGCATCTCCAATTAGATCTAGGAGCTAGAACAATTTTTCCATCAAAGCATTTAACAAAACATGTAAGAGAAAAAGAAAGATACTGAAATAGCTTCAATAACACATGTGAAAGGTGCTAATATCTAACCATTATATTAAAACAAACCTTGAAGATGTGTATGACAGATATTTTTAGTACATTGGAAAAATTCGTGAGGCTCTGGAAGCCAATTGGAGTGGTACATGTGTCATGGTGATATTTGACCTCCATCCCCCCTAGGTGGACCAATGGAGACCCAACTCAGCCCAAACAGTCATGAACCAAGGTGTGAACATTGGTGAAGTGTTTTGGGGCATTAAAGACTCCAAGGCATGCCTGGGTGAGAAGATAAAGGTGGGTGGGAGGCTCTAGCTGGAAATAAATGCTCCTAGGAGAACCAAAATATGCCAAACACACCACTAGCGCACTTGGTCAAACCTGGATCCCAAAAATCAAGGAGGTAATGTTACAATGCATTAACAAGGGGGCACATGGAATAGGTTGACCAACTAGGGCATTGTTGCAGAATTAACTCTCTTAAGTCTAAGCCATAGGATATCAATTCAGGAAAATGAAGTTTTCCTAAGGTATAAACTATTTACTAAGGATATATTACTGCTCCAATATTGCAGATTATAGAATGCAGAATCACACTTTCATATTTTGGACCTCTGCAACTTTGTTTCTACAATTTTTCTGGATCGTTGATTTCCTTGCGGGTTCACTCCTGACCATTGATCTACCAGCAAGTGCGCATTGCAGAACTTCATTTTGGTGCTCCAGAATGTTATCTCCCACACACATTTACCTTGTTGATTATTTTCCTACCGTCAATCTATTTTATTGATACGATCTTAGTCATCCAACCTCTGCTAAATACGTTGACTACAACTTTGTGACTCTGCATTGATTAATCAGAGGATTGATCAGTCAAGCTCAATCGAAGTTCGCATGACTTGATCCCATCGATGTATCTTCTCATGTGTCTTTCCATCCTTATCACATATGCCATCACTTTCCTTGCCATCGCTTATACCTTTGTCATTACCGAACTCTTTTGACATCAATGACAATTCTTTCCAAAATATACCTCTATCATTGATTTGGTGAGGGAAGGAGAAAATGCTTTGACACACACACGATGAGAGGATATAT
This sequence comes from Pseudotsuga menziesii, assembly GCA_001517045.1. NCBI lineage: Eukaryota > Viridiplantae > Streptophyta > Pinopsida > Pinales > Pinaceae > Pseudotsuga > Pseudotsuga menziesii. The sequence continues at coordinate 155,816 of LPNX010701773.1, forward strand.
TATCAATTGATGTATCTTCCTTTCTAGCCTCATAAGTGGGGATTATAATAAAATTTGTGCCCACATGATTTGATATTGTGAGAGAGCCTCCCACCCAAGAAAGTCAAAGAATAAAATACTATCATTATATTTAAGCAATTATGGACTAGCACAACCACTTAACCTGTGGATGATGAACACCAATAGGTCACAAATTGAGTGCCACAAACAAGCTAATTGTTCTCCATGTATAGTTGTACAAATTTCTGATTATCTACGGATTAGCTATGTGTTATTCATGCATTAGATACTAGTTATCTATGCATAACTACAAGTTATTTTTGATGTTCTATTTTTTTATAACTGTTTATTTCGAATTCATAACATCTACCATAAAATCAATTTGGAAAATACACTTGTCTCTTCCTCGTGCAATTTATGAAAATCAGAGATGCTAGTCGACCCCAAATTCTAAGATATAAACACCTATTGTTGTAAAAATATGGATCCACTTTCTAAGAGTTTTTCAATGTTTTGCTAGGAAAAGAAAAAACCAGTAGAACAAAGTCATGATACCTAAGAACATGAGACATGTCCTCCATATTATGAAAAAGGCCTGAATACACAAAACATTTTGTCCCTTCATAGGATATTCACCATAATCCACCAAATCACCCTCCACCACCTTGACGTTTAGGGATTTTGCAAACACGATCTCGTCCTCCCATTTTGAGGAAAACAATCTTTATAAATAGCGTTTCCTTTCTCAGCTCTAAAATGTGTTACCTTGTCCGATCTATCTCCTAAGATTGACCTTCATTCAATGTTTAGGGATTTTGCAAACACTATCTCATCCTCCCATTTTGAGGAAAACAATCTTTATAAATAGTGTTTCCTTTCTCGGCTCTAAAATGTGTTACATTCTCTGATCTATCTCCTGAGATGGACCTTCATTCATCGTTTAGGGCTTTTGCAAACACCATCTCATCCTCCAATTTCAAGAAAAACAATCTTTATAAATAGTGTTTCCTTTCTCGGCTCTAAAATGTGTTACCTTCTCTGATCTATCTCCTTAGATTAACCTTCATTCACCATTTAAGGCTTTCGCAAACACCATCTCATCCTCCCATTTCGAGGAAAACAATCTTTATAAATAATGTTTCCTTTTTCGGTTCTAAAATGTGTTATCTTCTATGATCTATCTCCTCAAATTGACCTTCATTCACCAGTCATGTTATTCAATACTAAGGTTTTGTGAACATAGCCCCCCTCACCGTCTCGCCCAATTTACATGCCTCCATCTCTCTAAGGCCGCTGTCATATAGATATACACAACAAATTTCATTTTATATAAAGATGGATTTCCTTATAAGCGGCTTAACACGCACTAGCATTAAACTCCTTAGACTCCATAGTTACTTTGATGCTTTCCATGTAATTAGAGTTTTTTGAAACCCTTATCATTATGTTCCTTCCGAGTGTAATCGACTTGGATTTGCTCCATTGTGGTTAGTGCGAGACCTTATCTTTCTAGCAACTCGAAAGAGATAAACTCCTCCCTCGGTTATCTAGCCATTTGGTATGAGCTTTCGACCAATGACATATGAATGTAGTTTGTGACTCTAATTTATTAATGTCACTTTTTTCTTATGGAGCCAAGGTCGATTTGAATGTACACTAATAGTTATGTGAGTCCAAATATAATATGGTAAATTATAACCTTAGTAAGATGAACCACATTTTTTCAATAACAAATCATAATTAATATTTTTGGTCTTTTAATACGTTAGAAACCCATAGAAAAAGGTATATATCTCGTCATAAACCCATAAATAAAAAATATAAATGGTAAATCCATATATATGTTTATCATTTTGTTAGGAAGAGAAATATTCAAAAGTTATCTGTCTTTTTATTACCACTTATCTTTTAATTTTGACTAGTTAACATAGATACATATTATAATAATAATAATAATCTATTTTTATAATGTAGAGTAAGAATAAACCTATTATGTCACTTCCTTTTGGATGAAAATGAGCTTTAATGGATACGCATTTATAGTTATCTTATTATTTTATTGGTGACGCGTTGATTTTGTGAATACTCTAACGCTCTATGTATCTCGATGTAAACAAAATTCATATATTCAAAGGACGCAGGTGCATTTGGCACATGTTGAGAACTTTCTTTCCGTTTTTCAATAGATTGCGACGGCAATAGATCAAACATGTTGCACCATGAAAATTCAGATTTTCTGCATTCTATGTATCTAGATTTAAACAAAAATCCGTCGGTTCAAAGGATGTCTAGATGCATTTGGCACAAGTTGAAGACTTTCTTTGTCTTTCAATGGATTACAATGGCGATAGATCAAACATCTTGTAGCTTGAAAATTCACATTTTCTCCATTCAATGTATGTGGATATCAATAAAAATTCATTATCTTCAAAGGGCGTCTAGGTGCATTAGTTGACCACGTTCTTTCGATTTTTCAATGGAATGCGAAGGCAATAGATAAAACATCTTGTTTCTCTTGAGAGAAAGATGGACCCAACACTCATGTCAAGCTCTTGATAACTATGTGGGTGACAAGGCTGCTACATATGTGAGAAAATGACTACGCGCTGAATTGTGAATTGTCAAGATATCATGGCTTTCATTCACATTGATGGTGTTGAATATGCATCTGATAGTGCGTTTAAATGCCGCAGCTGTATGGATAAAAATGCAATAGTTGTTGCAGAAATTGATTTAAACAGCCGAATTCCAATTTTGAAGTCAAGTTCTTTAATGTAGCTAAATAGTTTTCAGGAGAAGCCAAATTAAGTCTGCGTATATGTAGTTGAAGAATAGATGAAAACCAAGTAAAAAAAGGAGAAGAAGAAAATGTCTTAGAAGTGTTAAAAAGCTCAAGTCACTTTCTTTATAAAGCATTGAGAGCCCAAGTTCTCTGAACTTACAGTTTTTATTTGTAGATTGAAAGTTTAATTTATGCTTCACACCTTCTCCAAAATTGTATGTATGTGTGAATGATTTTAATATTTAATGGTTGTAAAAGAAATCAAGAATCTTTCTATAAAAGTTTAGTTTTAACTAATGTAAAAGTATAGTTTTAACCAAAGAGTAACTCCAAGTCTCCTTTAATATTTTATTTATTTGATATTGTGGGTTTGTAATAGTATAGATGTGTCTAATTTCATCCCAATGTATAGGGTGGTGAAAAATATTTTTCATGTCATAGTTAATAAACAAAGAAATATATTTTATTAAAAAGTTACTTAAGTATAGACTTGTTAAAGTGGAGTCATGTGGCTTGTGAAAAGTTTAAGTAAGGTGTGAAGAATTGTTAAAGTTAATTGGCTGAAAATAAAGTCTGTAGCAGTAAAATCTTGTGGTAGTAAAAGCCAAGTTCCAAATCCCTTGGTAGTAAAAGTCTTTCTAAGTAAACGTTTGAATGTAAACCGATAGAAGTAAAGGTGGGGTTTCTCCAAATAAGTGTATCCAAGTTCAAAAGATAAGAACCCAAATATTTATTGGGAAGTTCATGTCAAGTCAATATTAATTTTAAGCATTTTTTTCCTAGATATGGTATCACAATAATTTTAGGAAGAATAGAAACTTTATTAAAAATGGAAAAGTAATTTTAAGAAAATTAAAATTAGTATCGAGACACCATTTTTTTTGGAAAGACTTATGAATATTGGTCTCTAACTATGAAGAAAAATGGTTAAACAAAACTAGCATATCATGCAACGTATAATGCTCTCACACAAGTTGAGAAGGATGCCTGAGGGACTAGATGAAGAAAGATGGAAAGGGAAAGACTATGTTCTACATACATCAAGGAATGAATGAAAGTGTACTCCCAAGAGTGGCAACAAGAGGGACTAGAGGAAGAAATATGGAAAGGGAAAGACTATGTTCTACATACATCAAGGAATGAATGAAAGTGTACTCCCAAGAGTGGCAACAAGAGGGACTAGAGGAAGAAATATGGAAAGGGAAAGACGATATTGTACATACATCAAGGAATGAATAAAAATGTACTCCCAAGAGTGGCAACAAGAGAGACTGCTGAGGAGGCATGGGCCACACTAGAAACTGCCTATCAAGGTTTGGACAAGGTAAAGACTGCTAAATTGCATATTCTTAGAAGATACTTTGAATAATTACCAATGCATTCTCCCCCGCATATTCATCTAGTGAACCTTAATTCATTTTTTGTATTTATTCCCCACAAGAACACATGCAGCGTCCCAACTATAGTTGTTTGACTTCTGTTTATAATAAAACTTTTATCCAAGAAGAGTATTCATCCCTCTAACAACTAAGTGATCTCTCCATTCTAATTATAAATTAACGGAGTTATCGTATGATTTTGGAAACAAACATTCTCCATAATGACATCATTATTTTCTTGAGCTAATGCTATACTTCTTAAATCTTCATATAAAGTTTAAATGTAATAATCAGCCTCAAATTGCACAATAATTGTAATTTTTTTAATGCATTTATAAGAAAATGTATGGTATTTATAGCATCTTTTTTGACATCTATGTTAAGAAAAATGAGAAATGTTTAAAAGAATATGGCTATGTTGAAATTAACATGGATAGACTTATTGTCAACCTTCATAGATTACATTATTATTTTTATATTTAAACTTTTCAATCCCTTGATGAATAAGAAAACCAACCAACTCAATCCTTTTACAAGTTTTATAAACTTAACATTAACATGGATAAAATCAAGATTATGATTATTAAACCTAAGAGAAAAAAAATATCATCTTATTTTAGATAGTAGAAACACCCTACATAAGCATCAATTTTAATTTGTCGTTTAAAATAGAAGGACAATGGTAAAATAATTAATAAAAGGAACATGGATGCTACAAAGATTTTATAAATCAGAATTAATACTATCAAAATTAGAACCAATGGGACTCATAACCTCCATAATGAAACTACTCAATAATCTAACAAAAAACAATAGATTAGGATGATTGATTTTGTACAATTTGTTTTAAATAGGAGGTGAGGAAAGAATATAATTTCTTGTTCACTTGGCCTACTTTTAATAAGGTAATGAGAAACTTTACTTAGATTTATATATTATCTTTTCTTTCTCTTACCAAAAGCACTATGAACTTGGTATTTCCATTTATTATTGCCCTATGTATCTTGTTATTGCAAAATTGTAATTGTAAGAGTATTGTGTGACTTAACTGTAATTTTCAAGTTATGATTGTAATTGTAATTGCAATTTGACTAGTGTATATTTGTAGTTTTAATTGTCCAATTTGTAATTTGTAAATCTAATTAGTAATTCTTTAATGTAATTGTAATATTTGTATTTTGTAGTTGTGAAATTGTAAAAATGATAGTAAATTTTAGTTATAGATAATATAGAAGACATGGCCATAAATACATAAATAAATAAAATTTCATCTCACACATGAATCATACTCATTGACATAAGAAAAGTACATCATACACATGAAGGTAAATATTATAAATAATTTGCATCACATTGAGTTGATAAAAAAATAAGTCTATATATAAATAACAATAAAAATATTACAATGCCATCATAAATCAATGGCCACTACCACCATCACCTAATACCATGTAACATACCATCTTCATAATGAACACCTACTAAACATAACAATCATCTAACATAACCATCACACATGTGTGTCAAACATCATCTAACACACACATCTATCATCACTTATCAAACATAAGTGCCATATTACATACACATAAAAGAAATAGCTAATATATTCTAACATACACATCAAACATGACCTAACATACACATGCAAACATTACCTACAATCATTTCACATATAAATTTGACAGATTTTAACATCATTTAATACAAATATTTAATAATAAGATGTAACAAAATACAAACTGCATTATCTTACATAACCATCTCTAGCACAAGTAACAAACACTATCTTACATGGAAAACTATCATGCACATATAGACAACATATCTAACCTGAACTAACATATACATCACCGTCAACATGAGAATGCAATGTATATATATACAACTTGTGATACATGCCAAATATAGATCTCCAGTCTAATAAATTCTATGAGATATTTGGTCCACCTTCAGAACCAAAGGCATCACTACCTCTTCAAACACAACCATAAGCATCAAAACCTCCATTAACAAAGTAAGAGGAATCAATACCTTTGTCAGGAAAGAATGAAGCAAAGAGAGCAACATAACCAATATCACTTTGATGATGTATCACACCCACTGCGACCATTGTATTAGAATCCTAGGAGATGGCTAGAGCAGGAGATGGTGGATGGTTGGGTCGATGAGGAGGATATGCTAGTTGATCGGCCTAGTAATCATGAGTCAGAGATGGTGGTGTGTACATTGGGTTTGGAGGAGTGGATATTGGTCAGCTACCATGATGGGGAGAAGGAGGAGGTGTATCATGAGATGTTGAGACTCTATTGTCATGGTGAGGAGGTGGAGGAGGAAGAGTATTTTCTCCCTTGTGAGATCCAGAATCATATTCTTCATCCAAGCATAAATAAGGATGGATACACCAACTATATACTTCATCAAAAAAATTATATCAAGAGGAACCACCCTAAAAAAAACTACAAGCTCAATGTAACATCCCCTCTACCTCAATTTTGTTTCTATGAGTAGATTTTATTGATGGTTAGATATATTAAAGCAATGATTTATAGTCAAATTAATATAAAATATCGTATGACATGATATGGTTATGGTACCATACCATCTATAACAGATACATGTGCAATTCTTTAATATAAAACATAGACGACGTTCATAATCCGAGTAGACCTACACGTTTATTACTTGTACCATATCATATGTAACAAATATATGTTGGTATATATAAGATATTTTATATTAAAACAAATGTGTTTAGTTAATATGTTAATCAAAAGAAGTCGTTAGAGTAAAAAATGTGACGAAGAAACCATTTTCCAAAGGAGTAGTGTAACGCTTCGACGATTTCGCCCGGTGTTACACTAATCCGTTAACGGAACTCAGGCCCTCCGGTGATGCCCCTCCATGTCTTAGTAAGCCCCATTCATGGGTCCCACAGGATCCTACACCTAATCCCTGCACATATGCTCCTCCGCCTCTGCATTGATTGCGTCGACTCCTTGGTTGGTGACTCTCCACGCTGCTCCTAGCTCCTAATATTATTTCTCTCCATCAACCCAAACATTCTTGTATTTCCATGGAAAACTAAAATATGGATCTAAAGAATGAGGAAACTTTAGTCATGGAAAAACATAGTTGTATTTTGTATTGATGGATGCACCAAAAGAGACAGAGCATATCCATTGCTTTTTGAGAATTTTGGAATTAAACTATGCTCAGAGCAGGGATGATGTTAAAATTCACTCATATCAATCCCATTATCCCCAATGTCTTCTTGCGGTAGCTACCAGTTATTACATTTAATTTTGTGAGGGATATTATGGTATAAATGGAAATGTGTGGTGAAAACAAAATCGATCCATTTTTTTCCTTTTATATTGTAAGCTTTTAAAAATTTAGGATAATAAGAACGATTTTAATTTCCTTTACAGTAATTGAATTTTCAATTGTTATTTGGTAAACTTATTGACGAGATTTAAAGTAATCTCATGTCCAGTCACATGGTTTCTCCAACACCCTGAGAAAAACAACTTTCAAAGCCCTTGTTTGCAAAAAAATTATGAAATCACGTTTCTATAAACATTGGTTTACATTAGCAATTGTTGGGAGGTTAATCTTTTTATTTTAGTGAAAAATATTTTAAATCCGTCTAAAATTATTGTAAGAAACAGGAAATATGAGAAATTTGCGATCGTTTCCCTAGTTTAGCTCTGATTTACAAGCTTTGCAAATCTAATTTTGTGTATTTATTATTATTTTGTTCTCAAGTGTCAAATATCACTAAGCTTGATTCTCAACCAGACAAGACATACAAGTATGTTAAATAACACTACATTACTAGGAATCTAACTCTTAGAAAATAATTACTGATGGAACTATTGCTTTAGAAAACAAAAAGAGACAGATAAAGTAACAACGAAAAGATTGCCATTAAAGAAAAAAGATAAAGATATCGGTAACAAAAGATCCAAGAAGTCCAAGCAAAAAGACATGCCGAAACGCCCTGCCACTGCATTAATACTCTTCATGTATGGAATTGAAAGCCCTTATGAAAAGTTTCTTTTAGCTATTTTTTCTGAATATACCTAGAATAAAATATTTAACTAAGCTTCATGAACAGGTTGAGTGTCAAGAAGGAATTGCAAAAGCAAAACCCTGATATCAAAACTGCCATGATGGTGACTAATTTATAATTTTTGGTCTGTTCATTTTTTTAAATTGTGTGAATGAGACCTTGAGCCAGTAAAGTTGCATACAGTTGTTAACATAAATTTATATTTAGTTTTTTTCAATTAAGCTGTCCAAGTTGGCGGGAATAAAGTGGAAATCAATGGCTGAGGAAGTATGATTCTTTCAATTACAAAACGTCTTTGCTAATATCAATATTTTCACATCTTGATATGCATCAATAAAATCTTTGTAGCTTCGGTCGGGACAAAATTTCCTACACCAAGCTAGATGCAGAAGAAAAGGAGTGCTCTGTACCTTTTGGTGCATCCTTCCATGCAAAATACAGCTCGGTTCTTCCATGAATAAAATGTTCTCATTTTTAGATCCATATTTTACTTTCGCATGGAAATACAGGTATGTTTGCATTTATGGAGAGCAATAATATTAGGAGTTGGGAGTAGGGTGGAGAGTCACCAACTAGGGAGGTGAGGTAGAGGCAGAGGAGGATATCTGCAGGGATTAGGTGTAGGATCTTGTGGGACCCATGAATGGGGCTTACCAAGACAGGGAGGGGCATTTTCGGAGGGCTTGAGCATCATTAGTGGAGTATTCTAACACCAGGTGAAAGCGTCAAAGCATCAGACTACTCCTTTTTCAAAGAGGAGTTAAGTTCCCACTTAAGAGGATTTTGTAATTGGGAATGGGAGGAGAGACAATGTGGTGAAGGAAGGAAGAAGTTCATGCTTGGAAAGAAGGCGTTGACTTAAAAAAAAGAAGAAGACAGAAGGTGGAGCCTGGAAATGGGAGTCACCTAGTATAAACCTTCAAAACAATATGTTTGAAGGGATTTTGAAGGAAAAAAGAGAAGGAGATGGCTTAGCTTGGAAGGAATAGAAACAACAAGTGAATCAATGCCATCGACTATTCATTTGTAGATGGTACTTCTCCAGAAGCTATTACTATGGTTGGACACTAAGAGATTAATGTGCCAACCCAATGAATGAACTGTAAAGGAGACAATATTTTGTGTACTGATCAAGGGAAATATGGTGGGAGAATTGACCTTGTCTAAGACCCATACGACTCATGCGATAGAAGATGAGAGGCTTCCAGGTTTGTTGTTGTTTTGTTTGGTGAATGAATATGTTAATTTTCCTCTTTTTATTCATTGTGCAAATATTGTTTTCATTGGTGAATGAATATGTTAATTATTCTTTTTTATTGGCTCTGCAAATATTTTTCATTAATGGAAAGGAATTTTTTTCTGTCAATGCCATTTGTTTTCCTCCCGAGATGATACCTTATATGACGAAAGAAATATGTCATCTCTTTGTCTATAAGAACATTTTTCTGATCCATTGGTTGTTAATCTATAATCATGTAACCACCCAAAAGGTGGCCTCATGGTGGTGAGAGTAGTTGGTATGCGTGAATTTCAATCCTACAACTATTTTGTGGGTTTCCTCAAGATGAGTAAAGGCGGGAAAGCGACAGGTCAAGAATACCATAGGTGCTCAAGTTGGTGGAAGACTGAAGCATGGATTTTGTAGCTTGGTATGGCCTGTGATAAATGTAATGAAGGACGTTTTACGGCTAGCTATGACCTATAATAAATGTATGAAAGATGTTTTTGTGGCTATTTATGACTGTAATAAATGAGCTATACTCAGTCGACACTGTGCGGTCTTGTAGAATCTATAAATAGGAGAAACCCATTCTATATAAGGGTTTGGTTTGTTCAGTTGGTTCGGTAATAGTTAGAAAATAAGAGAAGGAATCAAAGATAAGTCCGATAGTAGTAGAAGGTTGTTGAGCTACATATCTGCAACTGTATGTGCAGACCATTTTGTGAGAGTCCTTTGCAGCTGAGTTCGCAGATAGTAGAGTAGAAGAGTTGATCCAGGCTATGTGCAAATCAGTAGGAGTAGAAGAAAGCATAATAAAACAGAGAGCATGAGAGAAAGAAAGAGTCTGAGCTAAAAAGACATATCTCAAAACAATCTGTAGTTAAGTAGAAGACTACAAGGTGCCATATATTTCTCATGCTAGATGAAGAGAACCTTGGTGGTTTTTGCCGGTTTGGTTTCCATGTTACATCTTGTGTTGAATGGATGTGCTTGTTGAATGTTGAATGTTTGGTTTTATTGCATTAATTATACTTATTGTTTAAATGAATGTCACAATATTGATAAAATTTATTGATTGAATGAATGAATAAAGCATTGTCGAAGTATTTTGTATTATTTCATGATTCAAAAGATAACAAAACCCAAATATTTATGGGGAAGTTCATGTCGAGTCAATATTAATTATGCAGTTTTTTCCTAGATATGGTATCACAGTAGTTTTAGGAAGAGTAGAAACTCTATTAAAAATGGAAAATTAATTTTAACAAAATTAAAATTAAAAAATGGGTTTCACTATTGGTGCACAAATATCAAGTCTCTACACACCATTTTTTTAGGCAAGAATTATGAATATTGGTCTCCAACTATGAAGACAAATTGTTAAATAGAACTAGCATATCAGGCAACATATAATGCTGTCACACAAGCTGAGAAGGATGCCTTGAGGGACTAGAGGAAGAAATATGGAAAGGTAAAGACTCTATTCTACATACATCAAGGAATGAATGAAAGTGTACTCCCAAGAGTGACAACAATAGAGATTGTTGAGGAGGCATGGGCCACATTGGAAAGTTCCTATCAAGGTTTTGACAAGGTAAATACCACTAAATTGCATATTCTTAGAAGATCATTTGAATCATTGTCAATGCACTCTCCCCCACATATTCATCTAGTCAACCTTAATTCATTTTTTGTATTTATCCCCCACAAGAACACATGCAGTCTCCCAACTATGGTTGTTTGACAATTCTGTGTAAATAAAACTTTTACCGAAGAAGAGTATTCATCCCTCCAATGTGGTGCTCTATCTGTCGGGAAGAGCACTCAGTCCTATCCTTAAACAGTAAATAAAATATTTACTTTGTTTTTAGATTTCCATTTATTTGCAGAATACAGAGATAGCTCACCGAAAAATACCTGAGCTTCAGCGCTGAAGGTTGTCCCTGGTTCCTGCACCTTTAGCCTTGCCTTTCCCTCGCCCGAGCCTATAGGAGCCTTAATTCCAACTCGGATAATCCACCCTACCGACCAGCAAGCCTGCTGGCCCTAGGAAACCGATGGGTTTCCTAGCCCCCGAGCCCACGTACCGATAAACTGGATAGCAACTTCTCTCTCTGAGTGTAAATCTCCCCTGGAGTTAACCCCCTCCTCCAGCTATCTTTCCTCTCTGCTCCATCACTTTCGTTCTTCTGTAAAAAAAAACTTCTTCCTGACTGTTTTTTTTCCCCCAAAATCCCAAAAATCCTCTCCCTTATACCTCCTTTCCTTCCTTTCTTCCACTGCCTCTTCCATAAATTAATTTATTTTATTCGATCTTGGGTAGTGTAGTTTAGATTTGTTTGACATGTGTTATGTATTAAAGAATCTTGAATTGTACGTGTTAATTCATACCATACCCAACTGCCATACATCACCCAATATTATTTATTTAATGTTTTACACAAATGGTAAAGATGGTAAAAATAATTAGTATAAGTTTAATTTAATAAAAGTACTTTAATAATAAACATTAATAAACATTAATATGGGGCATTACATACACCCACCCTTCAGGAAACTTCGTCTCGAAGTTATGGTCAAAATAGGGATACAAGGTACATTTATAGGTTTAAAACAATTCAAGGTACATTTATAGGTTTAAAGCAATTCACAATTACTTAGTTAACCTATCCAACTATTTACATATTTCATACTAGCGTGCATGCGTGAGGTGTGCATGCATGGCCAGTACATGCACATGCTCCACATGTACTATAGCAAAAACCTCTAAATTCTAACTGATACAAATAATATTTCACACAACATGACCCATATACATATATAATATGATTTCTTGTGACATTCAGAGTTATTTAACATTGTGTTCTTATTATTCAGTCAGTTAAGATTGGTACCTATCATCACTAATCCGGTATCATAATGTCCAACCTTCAACAATAATAACTAATATGTCCACCCATCCTAACCTACGTCCACATCCTCCCTATCCTTCCTTTGCTAGTACAAAGTGGATGCCAGCTGTACTGACCTTTCCACATAGAACCTGAGAGCGGTAGCGTCGGCTATCTAGCGGACCTAGCCTCTCCTAGCAGGCATTCGACCATCGTCATCATAACAACTTGGGGAGCGTGTCTCAGCACTGCCCTCCCACGACCTCGGGTATCAAAGTGACATAGGGTGGGAAATGCATGCATCCATCCCTCTCAACATACTGGGTACATACTCATCAAACCATACTGCGTTACTATCGAGTTTATTGGTACGTGTCATCATATCATCACTTGGCAATTAAAGCTCTTCTTCAAGCTATGTATTGAGGCATACTTGGCATCACACACTTGGCTATCACATAGCCCCTGTACCCTAGAGGTTAGTACTATGCAAACATGCATTCATAACAATATTCAATCAATAGCTGGTCCATATCATCAACATTATCTCCTTTCATCACATAAAATCACAAAATAAATTGCATCATGGACGGGTGCCCATGTACCACATCATACATCTCACATTATATCAAGGATGATTATCAACTATATATTTTTGTTATGAAATAAAGGAATCTGATGACAACTACTGCATGATAATCGCATAGGCACAATAATTTCATATAAATGATAATCATCATACATCATAATCAAAGCATCTACACAGGCATGTTAATTGTCGTAACCTCATGATCAAAGCATAATATAAGCATGATAACATCATAATATTATAATTAGAGCATAATCCTGATAACATCATAACATCAATAAATAATCACATATAACATGCCAAAATGAAGTATAGCTAAGTCTACAAATAATAAGTAAATACACAGTAATAAGTCTGAGGGATAAATATGTTGGAGTCAAAATACGGGCATTACATACACCCACCCTTCAGGAAACTTCGTCCTAAAGTTATGGTCAAAATAGTGAGGGAAAATCTCGACGCATAGTCTCTGTGTCCTCCCAGGTAGCAGATCCTGGGCTATACTTGTCCCACTGGACCTTGACTTGGTCCACGTGTCGACTATGGAGCTGTCGAACTCTATGATCCAGTATACGTAATGGTTCGGCTGTGAAGGTTCCCTCGTCCGAGACCTGCAAGTCCTTCCAATGAATCTTGTGAGACTCATTGGCCATGTAATGTCGCAATACAGAAACATGAAATACATTATGAGTCCTATACAAGTGGGGTTGCAGTGCAAGACGATAAGCTACCGGTCCAATTCTTTCAAGAATCTCAAATGGCCCTATAAAGCGAGGTGACAACTTGGCCCCCTTTCCAAACTGAATGGTATTTTTATTTGGTCGGATGCGGATAAATACGTGATCCCCTACCTCATAAATTCTATCAGTTCTGTGTGCATCAGCATAACTCTTTTGTCTATCCTATGCTTCTTTAAGCCACTTCCTGATATGTACCACTTTCTGTTCCATCTCCTGAAGAAACTCAGGCCCGACTAAAACACGATCCTCCAACCTGTCCCAACTGAGTGGAGTCTTGCAAGGTCTCCCATACAATTCTTGGTATGGAGGCATACCAATGGAGCTATGATGACTGTTGTTATAAGAAAACTCTACTAGAGGAAGATATTTCTCCCACTGTGTCTGCCGATCCATAACATACATCCTAAGCATGTCCTCCATCACCTGATTCACCCTCTCTGTCTGCCCATCTGTCTCGGGATGATAAGCTGAGCTCAAGTTCATCTAGGTCCCTAATGCTGACTGCATGCTCGTCCAAAATATGGAGGTAAACTTAGGTTCTCGGTCAGAAATTATCTTCCTCGGAACTCCATGAAGGCGTACAATTTCATTTATAAATACCCTTGCTACATCTGTCACATCATAAGTGTCTTTTACTGGAATGAAGTGGGCACTTTTGGTCAGTTTGTCGACCACTACGAGTATAGCATTATGTCTCGAGGATGTGAGGGGAAATCCGACAACAAAGTCCATGGAAATGACTTCCCATTTAGTCTCAGGAATATCATGAGGCTATAAGAGACCGACTGGGTGTCGATGATTTGCCTTGACTTGCTGAAATTCTAGGCATTTTGAAAAAAAATCCACTACGTCGCTCTTCATACTGGCCTAGAAGAAGAGTTTCTTCATGTCTGCATACATCTTCTTCACTCTAGGGTTCACACAATAATGTGCCCTATGGGACTCTCTAAGGATTGTTTCCCTGAGACCACCTTCTTTACGGATATACATCCTCCCTTGGTACTGTAGCAACCCATCTGCCTCAATATGGTACCCATAATACTTCGACTCGTGCTTCTTCACACTCTGAATATATGAGGTTACCTTTATATACCAACGATCTCCCAAAAGTTGTTCGAGCACTTTCTCCTTCAAATCCACTCTCAAGGGAATTAAGGAGAAAATCCTCGGCCTTCGGCTTAGAGCGTCTGCCACCACATTCTCCTTTCCTTTAATATATGAGATACCAAAGTCATATTCACTCATGAACTCACTCCATCGTCGCTGCCTAGCATTTAGATCCCTTTGTGTAAAAATATACTGCAAACTCTGATGATCTGTTTTAAGTGTGAAACTTCTGCCAACCAGGTAGTGTCTCCATAATTTTAGTGCAAGCATAACTGCTGCCAATTCCAGATCATGGGTGGCATATTGCTCCTCATGAGGCTTCAACTTACGAGATGCATAAGCTATTACCCCACCTTCTTGCATTAGAACTACTCCTAACCCTTGCTTCGAGGCATCAGTACATACCATGAAGTCTTTATCCATGTCTGGTACCCGTAAGATTGGTGCACTCATCAACAATCTCTTTAATTCAGCAAAAGCGACATCACATTCATTGGCCCATTCATATCGGGTTCCCTTTCGCTGCAAGGTGGTGATGGGTTTTGCAATTTTGGAGAATCCTTCCACAAATCTTCGGTAATACCCTGCTAATCCCATGAAGCTACGCACCTCATGCGCATTCTTCGGAATTGGCCAATCCTCGATGGCCTTCAACTTTTCTGGGTCAACTGAGATCCCCTCTCCTGAGATGATATGCCCTAAGTAGTGAATCTCCTTCTGGAAGAAAGAACACTTTGACAATTTACCAAATAGTTTATGTTCCCTTAAGCAAGTCAAGACTAACCGTAAGTGCTCCTCGTGCTCCTTCTCGTTCTTAGAATATATAAGAATGTCATCTAAGAATACCTGAACAAAGTGGTCCAAGTAATTCTGAAAGACACTATTCATGAGGCTCATGAATACTCCTGGAGCATTGGTCAAACCAAATGGTACTACTACGAACTCATAATGCCCAAATCAAGTTCGAAAAGCAGTCTTAGGAATGTCATTTTCTTTAATCCTAAGCTGGTGATACCCTGACTGCAAATCAATCTTAGAGAAGATGGATGCGCGTTTCATTTGATTAAATAGGTCATCAATTCTTGGTATAGGATACCTGTTCTTCACTGTGGCTTTGTTCAAATCCCTATAATCTATGCATGGTCGCAAAGATCCATCCTTCTTCTTAACAAAGATCACTGGTGCTCCCCATGGTGAGATACTAGGTCTAATCAGTCCCAAGTCTAGCAACTCTTTTAACTGGATCTGTAACTCTCGAAGCTCAGGGGTTGTCATTCTATAAGGAGTCTTTGAGATTGGCTCCGCACTGGGTTTTAGTTCTATTGTGAAATCAAGCTCTCGCTCTGGAGGTAGTTGTGGAAGTTCTTCTGGAAAGACATCCTTGAACTCAGATAATACTAGGTAAGAATTCAAGGAAGGTCCTTTACTATTGCTCACCGTCTCAACTACAAACAACTGACATCCTTGTCTTAAACACCTTTTAGCTTTCACCACGGAGATGAAATAGAGGGATATCTTCCTTTTTTGACCCTGGATTTGAATTGCTCAACCCTCATCATCAAGGCACAAGACTTTCTTTGCATAACAATCCATGAAAGCTCTATGGTCTTCTAACCAATCCATGCCGATAATGAGGTCATAGGTGCCCAAATTGGTGACATAAGCATCCAACTTAGTGGTGCATACTCCCAAGTCAACTTGACACCCCCTTACCTTAAGACCTACTGCCTGTTTAACCCCTGAAGCCATCTCGACCGATTCAAAATCATCATGCTCGCAGGCTGCCAACCCACATCTATCTAATGCATATGGTGAAATAAAACTATCTGTTGCACCAGGATCAAATAAAATTTTAAGTTTGACATTGTTTACTTTACCAGTGGATTCCACTACGGTGGACTGATGTTCTGCCTGGTGGTTGTGAACAGCTGCATGAATCCGATGAGTGTTATCAGAATTGCTCATGGATGCTTTTTGTTCCTGCTGCCTGCTGTTGGTTTTCCCTTTAGGACAATCTCACTGAAAATGAGGACCTCCACATCCCCAACAAGAGACATTAGGTGGTGCTTGCATGCTGCTGGGAGGATTCCTCTAGGATGTGTTCCTTCCTCGAGATCCTCTGAAACCTCCCGATCCTCTATAGGAATCGCCCTGTGTTCGTCCTCGGTTCCCATGGTTTGTTGACAAAGCCTGTGTTACTGAGTTAACTGAAGTGTTACCCCTCAGGGTGACCCGGTTACCATAAAGAGGAGGTCTGGGTTGTCCTCCTTTGAAATATGGTCGTGGGGCCTTCCTTGTAACATACTGATTGGATCCTATCAACTTGCTTCCTCCCTTTACATCTGACATATCCTTAGCATAGCGAGCATACTCAACTGCCATGGCAACTGAAGATGGCTTCCACATCCGTACTGCAGCCCTAATCTTGTAGTTGAGTCCATACACAAATCGCTCCACCTATCGAACATTCGAGTCCAAGTATGGAACATACTTTACCAGTTCCATGAATCTAGCTTCATACTCTTCCACTGTCATATTTCCCTATACCAAAGCATGAAAGGAACCCGCCTATTGTTCCCTGTAATAAGCCGAAAGATACTTCATGTTGAATCTCTCCTCGAATAACTCCCATGAAACAAACAAAGGAGTAAGGTGCAATTGTTTCTCGAGGTCTGACCACCAATTTAGGGCATCTCCCTTTAGCTGGAAGATGGCCATTCTAGCCTTGGAACTCGAAGTATACTCGTTTAGTGTGAAGCACCTCTTCATACTCTCGAGCCACACTTCAGCATGCTTACCCGGTCGTCCTCCTAAGAACTCAAGAATTTTGATCTTTTGCAGCTCTCTAGAAATATCCTGAAGCGGTTCTTGCCTTGGGACTTGCACCCTCTCAGATTTTTCTCGGCTCACCTGCGTGGTTTCTACCTCTGCGATCCTCTCCAACCGCCTGTTTAGTGTGGCCATGATGGTTTCCAAGGATCTCAGTATCACCCCCATCTCAGGACTGGAGGTTGTCGTTGGCGGTGTCGGTGGTGGGATCTGTGGTGGCGGTCAGGGTGGTTGACCTGGGGTCGGTGGTGGCAGTGAGGGTGGTTGACCTCGACCCCGCCCTGGACCTCTGCATGTTTGAACAATGATAATTCCTGACAGATTCAACAACATCATGCCATTATTATCTCAATCTAATAATTGCAAGATAAATGTTTAGTTGGGTGTTTCCATGAAGATGGGTAACACTTTCTGGCCAAATTTGGTGATGAAAACGTGATTTTTTACTCATGTGCTAGATAGAAGCCCTCAAAACACATATATTCCATGTGAATTTTGACTTGCAGTAAAAAAACAAATTGTAGAATATTATGTTGGCTTCATAGTGATAATTTTTAAAAAATATTTCGATGTCATTTAATGTGTGAATTTTTGCATTTAATGAACTGTGTGACCTTAAAAATTTGAAGAAGCTAATAAGTGGCTCGTGTCCACGTAGAGTAATTCAATCTTGCATTAATAATTTTAAAAAATAAATATATGAGCATGATATACATAAAATACAGTGTGATGTGCATATTTTTTTGTTAATTTTTTTCGCATTATACAATTATTTATTATTTATCGAAAGTGACCACATTCGATTTCAGCATCGTTTTAAACACATATTTGTCCATGTAAAGGAATTTTTTCTATTTTTTCAAAAATTGAAAAACCAAAGATACCCTTTTGAAGAGGACACGTCGATATGTGATGTGTGCATTTTTAAGAATTTTTTGGCTGTGTATTTTTAACTCTGCGGATTTTTCTTTGAGCTGCTTCGAAGTTGCAGTGTGGTTTTCTAAGTATAAGTTTTAGAAGTAATTAAAAAATAAATATCATATGAATGCCAAAATGCGTGTATGATACCTCAATGGATAGAAGATTCGTTGGTGAATCTATCGGTATTAACTCCGTTCAGTTATGTGTTAGGAATGGCAGGGTTTACACCTCTGCAAGGCACAGGAAATTTTCCATTTCTTGAATGTGAGCTAAGTCTGTTTTTTTCAGCCCTCGACCGAGGTATAAACCTCGATCGAGGTATTTAAATACCTCGGTTGAGGTACTAATAGGACCTCGACCGAGGGTTTAACAAACCCTCGGTCGAGGTCCTGTTAGTACCTCGATCGAGATATTAGCTTGGTCGAGGTCCTGTTAGTACCTCGACCGAGATATTAGTTTGGTCGAGGTCCTAGTCATGTAATATTCTATTTAAAGAGAAGAGCCTTGAGACAAAAGCGTAGATGGTCGTTACATTTTTTGAGAGTTGATGTTTGAATGAAAAGAAGGGTCATTTATCTTTATTTGTAGAAATGGGTCTTGGAGTCTTAGGAGTCATAAATATGATTGATCAAATCTATGACTCCTATGACTCCTCGACCCATATCTACAGATCTACACATAAAATTTAGAGGAAGCAAAAGTAGTAGTGTTTTTACATGTTTCTTCTTCAAAGTATGGGTGAATCCGCGGACCTGGGTAACTCCAGTCTTCGAGACATCACGTTAGTGGCTTTCTATGCATGTCGTAGTTGTTTCGCAGGCTCCATGTCAATGCCAATGTCAATGACAGTGATTATTGTTACTTGTCATTGACATTGACATGGATCCTGCGAAACAACTATGGCATGCATAGAAAGCCACTAACGTGACAGCTCGGAGACTGGAGTTACATAAATCTCAATTATAATGAATATATTTTGCAGTCTTTGGTAATTTAGTGATGTGTCCCTACTTGTAACCAAATCCATATATTTTTAGGAATAAATGTGCCACATACAATCAATGAGGGTGCATTTCCTCTTGATTCTTTATTTTCTTGGGGTTAAAGGCACTCTTGTATTAGTAGCCTCCATTTTCTTGGATTTTGTGCACTTAAGTTAGCTTGTATGGATGTTAATTTTGACATCTTTAGCTTAAGAGAAAGATAACTCATTATGTTGTCATTAATGCAACACCAAGTTGGTGTAACACTATATAAACCATGAATTTTTAATTGCTTCGAATTTGAAATTTAAATAGTAATATTTCAAAATTGAAATGAACTTAAACCCTCCAAACATGATGGAAGTAATATATCATTCCTAGCATTGTGTCACATATTAGTTGATCTCTAAATAAAATAATAAAAAAGTAAAAATAAAAATGTCAAATATTACAAGTTAATTAATATAGTACTAGGGTTACATATGGAAATGGATTGCCACTCATTATTAATTAGTTAATATTGTATTGTTATATTATTTTTATATAAAGGAATCCATTATGATTTATCAATAATGAATTTTTTAAAGTTATATTAATCTTTAAACAAAATAAAATAAAAATGTTAAATATTACAATATTATTTTTATATAAAGAAATGCATTGTGATTTATCAATAATTAATTTTTTAAAGTTACATTACCACAACTACATAATGTTATCTAGTAATTCAAATATATTAAGACTAAATACTTATATTAATCACTTTGATATATTTGCAAAGCGAAGACTAGAAAGCATGATTTTAGTTGTAAATCAATGTTAATAGTAATTGTGGGGTATAGTTTATTAAAATGATTAAAGCTTCTATTATATTTAAAATTGAATATTTTGAAATTACCAAAATCCATTTATATATATTTATTTAAATTTACAAAATTTTATATTATTTTAAAATAGTTATTTTTTACATTTACATTAATCATTCATGAAGCTTTCGTTTTTTTCTCTAATTTATTTAAAAAAAAAATTGATAGATTCATTTTACAAAATAACCTCTTTTAAAATTGAGCGTTTTCATATATATTTTTAGGAATCTAGACAAGATTCCTTGAAGTGGTCATTAAAATTCCAAATTAATTTGTATATCCACAATAATTTTTATAGGTAAAGTCTAAAAGAGGAAGAAGAGGCTTTACAAAATCTCAAGCAATGGGTAGGCTATGCTAATGGAAGATATAGTAGAAACG
>LPNX010701775.1:0-16120 GCA_001517045.1 Pseudotsuga menziesii
TTAGGAAGAGAGGGGAGGGGGGTTAAAAGTAGGGAGAGGAGGAGGGGGTATTAGAGGTAGGGAGAGGAGGAGGGGGGGTTAGTAAGAGTTAAGGGGAAGAGGGGAGTGGGGGGGGACATAAAATGATAAAATTTATGGTATAATTGACAAAATAACCACTCATTGTAGTATTTAAAAATGTGCTCGTGTTGTGATTCAATAAAACATGCTCCTGTTTTACTTCACTAAAATGCGCTCCCATTTTTCTTCAATAAACATGATCCTGTTTTGCTTCAATAAAACGTGCTCCCATTTTTTTTAAATTCAAAAATGTATTCCCTCCAAATGATAAGGCCAATCCTCCAACCATGCTTGCATGGAACTCTTATGCCTATGTGTCTACTTCAAACTTTGCTTCGGATTCAACATGCATATGCCTTGGAGTATGACAAACCATGCCTAATTTAGCATTATATCCAAAATTTCAATATGCTCGTATTTAGCCATTCGTCTAAGTATGCTGCACACCTCCATTTTTATGAAATTTTAGAAACATATATGGTTTTTTTACAGATTCCAAATATGTAAATTTTAACAAGAGTACATGTTTTTTTTCTTATTTATCTTCTGTCATTACTCCTCAACTCAAAAAACACATTGGTAGTGTTTTGTCCATATGTCTTTCATTTCTCAACCATTTAAAAAGAGAATTATATGGTGCACTAAAGAACACTGACCTCTACATACTATAAAAAACCCATTTCCAAATAATTGCATTAAGACATCCAAACACTGCACCTACAATTGACGTACCTTTTTCGAGGGTTGATCTCATAGATAATTAAAAACAAATTTAAAAATATTATTTTTTATTATTGGAAAATAGTCGTGCACTAGTACTATATGTTCTCTATATGTATACCGGTTTTTGTAAGTTTATTCCATCATTTAGTCACTCAGAGACTGCAACCACAAAAACATATACCTTATAATTTGTCCCAAAAATAAAAAATGATAGTTAAAAAATATCTAACTTTATATATTTAACAACATTTTCAATAGAAAAAAATTATATATTTGGAAACTTCATTCAATTTCCTACATTTCTTGTTTTTTACTCATTGCAAGATTCATTGTGTGAGTGTCTCAAAATATCAATGCAAGTCGATGGATGCCTATTTTTTCAGTTTTCTATTACATCTAACACGTAAAACGAGAACCTCATCAGTTTGCATACACCCTAATATTTTAAAATGGAATTTCAATATCCGATAGTTTGTAAGAATGGAAATTTCTCCTACCCAATATGTGGTAAATATTTTATCATGAAAGACAATCAAGGTAACTCACAGTTGTAGTCACAGAAAGTTGAAAGTGTATTAGGATACGACAAGGAAAGAAATAAAAAATTACAATTTGAAAATGACAAGGAGAAGTAATTTAATGATTTAATGAATACCAAATTGAAATATAGTATTTGGGAATCCACAAAAAAAATTAACGAATTTGAGATTGCAAGAAACAAATTCGATAAGGACATACAAGAACGAGATGAATAGATATCTTGTCTAAGAGATCATAACTAGACATTACTTATACAAATCAAGAAGGAAAAAGATAAGGTTCAACAAAATCAACTATTAGAAGAGGAGAATCGATATCTTCAAAAATAATTATCATGAAAAGATGAAGAAATATATTCCTTAAAATGGGTTAATCAAGAATTGTGAGAGAAAATAAAAAACTTAAATTAAAGAGAACCCAAAAATCAAGACAATTAATATGACTTCGTCAAGTCAACCTATAAAGAAGAACTCTTACACTTAAGGAAAGTTAACCAGGACATGTTTATAAAAGTTAGGAAGCTAAAGCAAGAGAATAAATATTTACAAGAAAATCTAGATTGCAAGAGATCAAGTATCAACAAAGAAACAATGACTAGCGCAATAGAGAATTCATCAAAGTATTAAATTAAAACATCAGAAAAGGGGAGCAATACAAAACTCATCAAGGCTCAAAAGAAGAATCTTATTATCACATTGCTACAAGCATCAACCAAAAATGGTTCTGAAAAACAATTACCAAAATTATTAGAAGAACCAAAATTTGAAGTTCTAGTAAACACGTCATAGGTGATTCGAGTTTCATATCGTTATCCAAATCACAAGATTCATTATGATAGACGACAAGATCAAAAGTAAAATTACCAGTATTATTCCCACAAGGAGGAAAGACAAAATTGAGAACTCCCGATAATCGATCCTTAAATTTTTTTGTTAAAGGTAGATCTTGGATGGACGACTTCACAAATGACACAACATTTCCACATAATGTTTAAAAGAACATATTGTCTTACTTTGTTAAGCGTTGCAACTACCAACACACAGTGTCATGAAAACGCGTTACGAGCAAGAACAAGGTATAAAGTATTCCATAATTGTGCTTTGAGGACAAAGAAATTTTAAGGGATAGGCAATGTAATGAACAAAAATATATAATAAATAAACACTAATAACTACTAACAATTAAATAACTAATTATTAACAAAGAGACACCTTGATGAAAGGTCACATATCTTTATGAAAGTGAACCCACAATGAGTATTTATACAGGTAACATTCTCTTTGTAATATCATCACTTATATTATATATATATACATTTACATCCATACATGGATTACTTATCTTATTTGCATTGGGTATCTCAATAAGAAATAGAGTGTCTATGTTCAAGATGAAGTGGAGGGCGATATGGTAAAAGGGATTTCCGGGCTTTGAGTGGGGTGTTGACATTAGAGGTATCAAGGGAAAGTGTTCCTATTATGGGAACCTCTTACATGAATGGTGGGATGAGTGTATCAGAGACTAAATGAACATATGTCCTTATCCATGTCTTGAACCATGCCATCCGGACAGATCCACATGCTTTGGTGGAGATTTTGCAAGGTTATGGTGGGAAAACATCTGGTAAGTTACAGAACGGTAGGGTGTCAAGGACGGTTTCCATTCCCCTGGAGGTGTCTTCAAAGGATTTCATCACAGAAGTGGAATTTCTTCATGAAGGGTTCTCCATAGGTGGAGGATGAAGAATGAGGAAACTGAAATAGGAGAAGGCTAGAAAAGGAAATCTTTTGTGCATGTTAGAGAAGGATGTAACCTTCGACATTATGTTAGGGTTTTCAAATATAACCTTGTTAGGATAGTTCAAATATATTAATATGTCCATACTTGAAATCGTTGCTTGGATGACAGCTTGTTGGAAGCCTTTAATTAATAATACTCCACATTAGAGGAATTTTGGGGTCTAAAATGGGCCTCCTAAGGAAAATAATAAAATAATAGTTAAAATAATAAAATAATAGTTAAAATAATAAAATAATATTGATTAATTTTGGAGGAAGAAAGAAAAAACTACTTTTTGTGTTCGTATTTTTCGACATATCTCATTGTGTTTTTACTCAAATTTCGATCGGGAGAGCTCATTGGATGCGGAATTTGATTCCGCATCCAACGAGTACCCACACTGCAAACTTTTGACGGACCCCGCTACCCCAAAAACAAGAAATACCTGAAAAAACGTGATGATGATGTCATCATCATGTTTTTTCAGGTATTTCTTGTTTTTGGGGTAACGGGGTCCGTCAAAAGTATGCAGTGTGGGTACTCGTTGGATGTGAAATCAAATTCCACATCCAACGAGCTCTCCCGATTGAAATTTGAGTAAAAACACAATGAGATATGTCGAAAATATGAACATAAAAGGTAGTTTTTTTTAATGACAAATATGTCAATTCAACCATTATGGTTGACTTATTTTATTGAAATTCTATTGGTTCTTGAATTCCAACCCACAAAAACTTATTTTGGCACGTTTTCTTATAAGGCCCATTTTAGACCCCAAATTTCCTCTAATGAGAGTCAATATTTTGATGAAGGGTTGGCTGATTTTCCATTTTCTCAGTAAGATTGCAAATCATTCTGGATATATTTTGGGTCATTGGAAAGGGTTCCATATTTTTCTTCAGATGGCACGTTGGGTTTAATCCATGGAAAGGAAAAATTACAAAACAACATTTATGGGTAATATTACCAGGGTTTTCGTTACAATGTTGGTCTCTTGGGGGTTTTATGTAGGTGGAAAATGCCATAGGAAGGTTTATTCTTCCAGAGGATGAAACCCTAAATTCAGGGGATAGGATATTACCAATGTTTTTAGTTGAATTCGACTCTTCTAAAGATCTTCAGTGTAGGTACATTATTTGGAATCAAGACTCTCTTACTCAACAGATAGATTTTTGGAGAGTTCCTTTTATATGCTTCTCTTGCCACAAAGTTGGTCATTTTAGGGATCATTTTCTTATTTCTCGCTCGGATCGATTTTATTTTTTCAGATACTTCTCGGGAATCGGGGAATAGGATTACACCTAATTTTTTTCTTCAACAGGATCTTCCTCTGGATCACTCTTCGATGATATCTTTTCTAGGTAACTTAAAATCTACCTTCCCTATTCTACTCAAGTTTCTAAAGAAAGAATATTTGGTAGATATTCTTCTTGACAAGAATGTTGTAAATAAATAAGAGGGTTTTGATGTAAATTTAGAAGAGGGGGATCTCGTTGCATATTCTGGGCTTATGGGAGGTGACTAGGGTTTTATTCATGGTCAGCTCATTGTTGTTTTAAACTCTTGTGCAATTAAAATCCTCTCTATAGATATCGAGTTGGTTTCTAGCCATTAATCGGAGAGAGATCTCCTCTCTTTGGTTGATCCTTCATGTTCTAATCCGTCTTACACTATTTCTAGGATGGGTGACCTTTCTCATGTCCATCAAAATTCCCATTAATGGGTTGAAGTAAGTTATCCTTGTTCTCTCAGGAAAACCTAAATATGACATTGTAACTCCCATTTCCCCTATCTGGTGTAAAAATAAAGAAAGAAAGGGAAGAAAAGTTCTTTGAAAGATTCTCGTCAGATGCCATTAGGAAAAACAAAGGTTCTTTCTCTAGATTTAAGTAAATATAAAGTTTTTAGATTTAATTAAAAATAGAGACATTTTCTTCCAAAATATTTTTTGTCAGGGAACCTTTTTAATGGGAAGGATGACAGGTCCTTAAATTTAAGTACATATAAGGTCTTTAGGGATAGTTCAAAAGAAAGATTTTTTATGTCAAATTCTTATTTGTATGGAAAATTTTCAAATGGGAAGGATGACATGAGTTGAAGTTTTGAATCACAGAAAAGGCCTTTATTTTCAAATCCTGAAGTTTTTGAGATCACTTCAATCAAGAATGTTTTGGTTTTGGTTTCTCCATTGGTTTCTTACTGTATGGACCTTAAAGAAAATATGCTCCTTGTAAAGGTTTCAAAATGATTTGCTTATCCTTAAAAATTAGGGGTTTTGGTGGTTCACCTAAAAGAACTACTCTAAAGATACTGATAAATGTTGTATCATTGGATGTTATCCTTTTGCAGGAAACAATAGTTTATTGTTTACAGGCTTGTTATTATTTTCTAAAATGTGTCCATATTGGATTTTGTATGGTAAAGATGCTATGGATCTGTTTGGTGGTTTGTTAGTTGCTTGGAATCCCTTAAAGGCTTGGCTTACCCCTTATAGTGTGAAAGAAAGAATTATGTTGTGAGGTAATTTTCTCTGTTTAAAAAGGATTGTTTTCATATTAAACATTTATGGTCCTTATCATCGTAGAAAATATTTTTTGGGATAAAGATTTTGATAGTAGAATTTTAAAGGATCCATCCGTAATTGTTGCAGGAGACTTAAATTTTACATTGTCAGCTTCAAAAGTTTTGGGTGTTGAGAATATTTATGATCCACTTGATAATTATTTCAGGGTGGCCTTAGAAATTTCTCATCTAATTGATGTAACTCCCAGTGTTTTAGTTCTGACACGAAGTAATGGTAGAGCTGGTAAGGAGGGAATAGATAAAAGTTTAGATCGGTTCATTATGTCTGAATATATAAGTACAACAATGGGAAGGTATAGAAGTTAGTATATATCTTCAAGATTATTTGATCATAAACCTATAATTCTCCAATTGTATTTTGAAGATAAGAATTTTTTTATCCTTTTAAGTTCAATTGTACACTATTGGAATAGAAATATTTTTATGATATGGTACGATCGAAATGGTTGGAACGTTCTTCTATTTATTTCATCTCAAAAACTTCGGCTTTGTTATTTAAGTTAAAAAATCTTAAATTTGATTTTATAGAGTGAGATAAAAAGATCAAGGAAAAGTATCAAAGTGATCTGGTTCTTATTGAAGCAAAGTTAAATGAGTTGTTTGATTCTTTTGATTAAAACATTTTCTCGTCGAAAAATAAAGAAATATTCATGTCTTTGATTGATTCTAAAGTTAAGATACTTACTCATGAAAAAAAAACTATGACGCTGAAAAGTCGAGCGATGTGGCTTAAAAGTGGTGACAAATATAATAATATTTTTTTCCTGAAGTTTTCCAATTATAGGAGATTACTTAACTCCATTTGGGAGTTAAAGGATAGACGTTCTTATATATTTTATGACCATAAGGTGTTGGAATAAGGGGTTGTATCTTGTTTTAAATATGTTTATCTTCATGATTCACATTTAAGGATCGAACATCAGTTGAAGGTGGTTAGTTATTTTCCAAAGTTGTTTATTGAAGAAGATGATTCTTTAATTTTTAAAGAGGTCACTTTGGATAAAATAAAGAAGGTATTAAATACTTATTCAAAAGATAAGATGCTTGGTATGGATGGGTGGTTAGTTGAGTTCTTTATCCATTTTTTAATTTAGTGAGAAAGGATCTATTGGATACTGTGGATGAGTCTATAAATAATGGGTATATTCTTGATAGTATTAATACCACCTAAATCACTCTTATTCGCAAGAAAGATAAACTAGGCTCCTTTAATGACTATCATCCAATTTATTTATGTAATTTCACTACAACAAATTCTGGAATTAGTGTCCCATTTCACATCCCTTTTTAGTGTAAATTTTTTACATTTAGTGGTCAAACTAGATGCTAAATGGGACATGTCATGGACAAAACTTAAAGCATCTAAAAAAACGTATTTGGTTGCTTCCTACATAGCATCCTTTATGGCATCCAAAATATCGTCTATTTTTTTGGTTGCAAAATAACATCCAAATTTTCTTCCTAAACAACGTTGAGGTTTGCTTCCTAAATAACGTCATATTTTGCTTCCTAAAGAGCGTATGTTTTTGCTTCCTAAATGACATCCTCATTAACACCATATTTGCATCCAAATTAGCATCCAATATTGCATCCATTTGTACTACCACTTTAGCATCCAATTTTGCACCATGTTTTACTTCCAAATATGCGTCAATTTTTGCTCCCAAATTTGCACCAATTTTTTATTCCTTTTTTGCATCATTTGTTGCGACCAAAATGATGCCAAATATTTCTTCTATTGTTGCACCATATTTGTCTTCTTATGTAGCATCATGTTTTGCAGCCAATGTAACATCTTATTTTTCTACCATATCAACACCATGATTGGATTCATCATTAGTGCTAAGTGTTGCATTGTTTTTAAGTCCTAGTTTCACATCAATATTTATGTCCACATTAGCATCATGTTTTTCTACTACTTTAGTGCCCAATTTATTGTCCATTTTAACTCCCACACTATCACCACATTTTTCTTCTTGTTTATCTCGGATTTCTTCATATTTTGCTTCCTCATGAGTGGCTCATTTAGCATCAGTTTTTCTCCTTTGTTGACCACTAATTTAGATGCTACTTTGGATTCTACTTTGGTGTCCAAATTAGCATCAAAATTGAATTCCAACTTAGTGCCATGTTTTGCGTCTAGTGTTTCTTCTAGATACGAGACATAGTGGGCTTCCATTTTAGCTCTCGGTTTTGCTTCCTTATCATGACCACATTAGACTTGTTATTTAACACCTACAACCATATCCAATTGTGTTCTAATATATTTATTATATCAAATTATTATAATTATCCATTAATTTCAATAGTTCTCATATATCATTTACTTCATAGTTCTCAAATAACATAATGAAACATTCAAATTAATTGTAGATACCATTATTGAAATTAATTACATAGCATTTATGAAGAAATTTAACAGAAATAGACAACATTTATCCAAAATATTAATATCATCATATATATTAATTTTCCATTAAAATATCATCAACAACTTCCGATAGATATAAATTTAAAATATAATAACGATAACGTCAACATTATCTTTAATCAAAAGAAGTGAAATTATAAAACATCATTGCATCAATAATCTATCATACAAATCATCATATTAAGGTTAAGAGAAGAACTGAACAATATATATAATGAAAATACCAATATCACAAGAAATATTTTTCTTGATATCCACATCTAGAAAAGTCAAAATGATCATCAGTAATCAAAGTTGATATGTCAACATGAATCCACCATACAAATCAAAATGACCCAAAATGTAATATGAACTTGTATCATCACAAAAATCACAATATGTGTCTAGTAACATGGATAAATAAATAAAAAAATCCACAATCTCAATAGTATCATCAATGGATACGATCCTCCTCCTCCTACTCCTCCTCATCACCCTCATCCTCATCATCCTCATCTATCCCAACATCATATCCATCATCATTTTCGTTTGATCCATTTGCAGCATTATCAACAATATATTTATTTGGTACATTGGTGACAACATAATCACGATCATCATCTAATTAGTCATCTTCACCATTTTCCTGCAAATAACAAGACATAATCAATTCAAAGCATTAGTATTAATTTCATTACATAATCCATATTATGTGTTATATTGCAAATATAGTGATAATTTATGCATTCTCATTGCTCTAATAAATGTTTGCTATATGTATTACTCCTTTCTCTAATAAATGTTTGCAGTTAATCAATGCTATTTTGCATATTCCATCTGTGAAACTCTGTTAGTAAATGTGAGTGGTATATATAGTGAGGCTCACAAAAAGAAAATATCCTTGGGTTAAAATCGATTCATCTTCCAATAAGAAGATCAACAGAAAGACCCTTATATGCACTTGCTATCTTAAAAGTTAAATCCATCTTCTCTATAAAGACACTTTTTGATTTCTAAATAGGAGCTACAAATATAGATGGATATCTAAGTGTAAATTACTAATTACAAACTAAAGGGAAAGCATTGTACTAATGAGAAATATGAAACTACCATACAAACTAAAACATTCAAACATTTAATACTTAAAGTGTTATGAGCATGAAAAATTCTAACTCCTATACCAAAGTGCTTTCCACTTGCAGAAGTTGAAGATCAGTATTGGAGTGGAACTCCTGCATAGTGGGTCCATAAGGAGGCTTAGGGAAGGAAAAGGCCACAACAAAGGTGAAATCCAACAAATATTGTAACAAATATAAAATACAATATTAATTAGACTATTAGGTTACTAGTGAAAGGGTGTAACCCTTCACTATGTTGGCTCAAGCCATATAAAAGGTGAGCATAGTGTACATTTTATCCATCATCCAATATGTTGTTATTATTATTATTATTATAAGGATTTTCTCAAGAAGATATATGAATTTGTCACTATAAGATGCCGTATATGTTTGTACAAATATTTTTAACTTCCAAAATTACAAGGTTATTATTATCATTATTATTATTATTATATTAAACTAGGCACAAGGTATAATAACCCTAATTTAGTTCCTCTGAATAGATTCTTTTTTTCCGTTTTCTATTTTGTCTGCCGTGTTCTATTCTTTCATATAATAAAATTATATAATTGTTATTAGTATTATTTTCCAAATAATAATAATAATATTTTTATTATTATTATTATTATTAAAACTTTTTCTAAAATATATAAGGTAGGGGTTTACGTGGAATGAAATGCAAGTGAGGAGAGGACGCAACGTGGAGGGGATATTGGGGCGTTTTGGAATGAATAATTGTTGGTATGCATAGGAAGGAATGGAAATAGACTAGTGATGGAGTGTGTTGGGGTTTGCAGGCTGCAGCGATGGGAGCAGGGAATGGAAAGGAGTTCCAAGGGAAGGAGGCGGTAAGATGGAACAACGTGGAAGTGCGTTGTAGGTGGAAGTGTGTGGAGTAGGGATGGTGAGAAACGCAAAGATCGGCCGCAGGTCTGGAGTAGATGAGATTTGATGGAGGTTGTGTTATGAGAGGGACTAGGTGTGCAATCAATTGGAGGTGTGAAGATGGAACAACGTGGAGAATGAGGGAAGTAGTGCGAGTCTGATGGGAGCGGGAGGATGGTGAAAGAAAGGAGGTATTGGAGGGGAGAATGGATGGACGGGTTGGAAGAGAGCACATGTGGGGATGATGGAGCTGGGCGCGTGCGGGTAGGAGAGGAGTTGGGCGTGCGTAGGAGATGGATTTGGGTGTTGGCTGGTGGCAGGAGAACGCAGGGAGGAGGAGAGTGTGGGTTGATGGTAGCATGGTGTGAATGCAGAAGTGGCGACGAGTGGATGCAACGGCATGGAGTGTGCGAAGTGGATGCACTAGGGAGGAGCGGATGCGCAAAAGAATGGAATAGAAGAGGAGTAGATGGGACGTGGAAGGAGCCAAGGAGTAGGATGGTTGAGAAGGAGGTGGTGTGGAGAAGCTGTTGAGGAGTCGAGGGGAAATTTGGAGGGTGCAGACGCAGAGGAAGGATGGCGCAGCAGAAGTGAGCATGAGAGTGAGTAGCAAGAACATGGAGAGTCAGAGATGTGGAGGATGCAGTAGGAGAACGTGAAGAACAATAGAAAACAGGATGGAGGATGATCCAAATCCAAGCTCAGGCCAAGGAGCGAATCCGCTGTGATACCACTAGGAGTAACCGAATCCAGTTTTTCATTAGTCGAATCCAACTATCATTTTAGTAATGAATCTGAATAATAATAATATATTGGATGATGAATAAAATGTACAATAATCTCTCCTTTTATATGGCTTGAGCCAATATAGTGAAAGGTTACACCCTTTCACTAGTAACCTAATAGTCTAATTAATATTGTATTTTATATTCTGTACTAAAAGGCTCATACCTAGTCCCTC
Source organism: Pseudotsuga menziesii (assembly GCA_001517045.1). Classification (NCBI taxonomy): domain Eukaryota; kingdom Viridiplantae; phylum Streptophyta; class Pinopsida; order Pinales; family Pinaceae; genus Pseudotsuga; species Pseudotsuga menziesii. The sequence continues at coordinate 11,060 of LPNX010701775.1, forward strand.
AATCATACGCCTATGAAATCGAAAATAGCTCAAAGTCATCTAACGGTTACTCTGATAATAAAAAAAAAGAATAAGAACATATGTCATCGATGCGGTGATGACTGGACCCCAGGCCATAAATGTAGGAACAATCAGACAATACAGTGCAGAATCACCAATAGAGAGGAAGTGCAAGTCTCTGCAATAGAAATCTCATTCGATTTTAATACCGAAACTGATTCAGAATGAAGGATGACATTAAGGAATACTCGATCTTTGAGGACAAAGCTCCCTTAAAGGGAGTGGCAATGTAACAAATATAAAATACAATATTAATTAGACTATTAGGTCACTAGTGAAAGGGTGTAACCCTTCACTATGTTGGCTCAAGCCATACAAAAGGCGAGCTTATTGTACATTTTATCCATCATCCAATATATAAAAGGAGCAACTGTATTCAGTTGGACTCTTAGTACAACCGTATCTGGTGTGAAATGCCAGCCCATGTGCGGGTTAAGCTATCTTGTATCTAGGTCTAGGGAGGAAGATGTTCCATCTTCAAATAAACATATATATAAATGTATAATAATTAATGGATGATTACAATGAATGCTATCTTATTCATTGTAAATTAATATTTTATGAATATTTAATTATTTTATTTAAATAGTAAATTAGGATATTTGAATAGATGTGACCATTCATAAATAGTCACTACAAGGCTTATATAAGCTAGGCCCAACATTCATTGTAATCATCCATGAATTATTATACATTTATATATATGTTTATTTGAAGATGGAACATCTTCCTCCCTAGACCTAGATACAGGATAGCTTAACCAGGGTACAGGATGGCATTTTACACTGGATATGGTTGTACTAAGAGTCCAACCAGATACAATTCCTCCTAATGGTATCAGAGCTCAGATTCAGCTCCTTCGACTTGAACTCAGATTCGGCTCCTCCAACACTCAGCTCAGAATCAACTTCTCCTACTCTCAGCTCAGACTCCATGCATCATTCCTCATTTTATTTCCGCTGCTTACTCCTCCATCCCATCTCCCCTCCTTCACCTCGCTCCTGTCTCACACACCCTCGCAGCCTCTTCGCAGCACCCTCGCAACCACCTGTTTATTGCAGCCTCCACCTTTGTAGCACCCTTCACCTCATGGCTCCTCCCCCACACATCCCTCGTGGCTCCTTCGCAACACCCTCCTAGCCACCTGCCCACCACAGCCTCCACCCCTCACCGCCTTTCCATCCCTCCACCCCATCATCCTTCCATCCCCCAACTACCACCATCGTCCTCCACCCATCGTCGCCTTCCATCAAACATCCCCATTCTGTGCACCTTTCCCTTCATCATCTCCATCTGCGCCACCTCCCTGCTCCATCCACCTACCTCCCTCACCTCCATCCATGCCTACTCCATCACCTCCCTCCACATTCATGCCTCCTCCCTATTCCATCATCTCCGCTCACCGCTCTCCATCACCGCGGCCTCCAAAGATCCACCCTCGCCCTCCTTCGTTGCTCTCTCCCTGCACTCATTCCTCCATAGCTCGGCTGCACAGTCTGCAATCTCCTTCCCCCATAGTCCACCACACATAAAAAAAACATAATATAAATATAATATATTTATATTTATTTTAAAAAATTCAAATATTATATTTATTGTAATATAAATAATATTATAATATTTGTTAAAAAAACTATATACAAAATATAGTTTATGAAAAAATAATAATAATAATAATAATAATAATTAATCAATATATCATTATTCAAATTTTCACCTCAGAAGGCCAAAATAGCATTGAAATACACACCTCCGCATACAAGGTCCAAGACCATGGTGAAACTAAAAGATAAAATTGAAAAAGTGGAGAAGGACACCAAGTCCCTTGTCGTTGACCTAAAAGCCTTGAAGGAAAAGATGAAAAATAACAATACATTACTCAAAGACGAGCTTGTTATAGTACTATAAAGAAGGTTGGATGAAAATTTTGACATCTTGAACGAAAAACAAAAATATTTGGATGACAAAATAAGTACCATGACTCAAAACATAAACACGTTAACACAGAACATGAGCACCATGATGCAGAACCATAATACATTAATCGAGATGTTACAAAGGCTCATACCCAGTCCGGACCAAGTCAGCAATCCAGACATGTTAGATGCCTCATTTCATGTTGCCACCCAGGAAACACTTGCAAAGAATCAAGAATAATTGCAAAAATAAATAAAGATTAACGATGCGATTCTTAAGCAAGAGATAGAAACACAAGTTCTTCCAGAGATGGAGGGATGATTAAATAACAAAATAGACGCTATCAGTAAAATAGTAGAGAATAAGAACACTAAAAATCACCGCCAACAACAAATCAATTCAAATAGTTCACTTTCATCGTCAAGTAGTTCCGAACCACCATCAAACCATAAGGCAAAAGGAAATCAACGTCGCCCTTACAAAGTGCACCCACCTAAAGAAAAAATAGAGTTGTCGAAATACAATGGGAGTGAAGACCAATGTGTTGCTTGGATAAACAATGGAGAAGAATACTTCGACATTTACAACATTCAATATGATGAGGAGAAGGTGAAATATGCATCAATGCATATGGAAGGGTATGCCTATAATTGGTACTTATGGTGGAAGAGAGATAATTTTACCTACACCTAGAACTTGTTCAAAAATAATTTTTTTAATATGTTTCAAAGAATCAAAGAAGATGAATTTTTCAGTAAACTTACCAGACTACAACAAGTCGAAAATGTTGAGGAATTCACTCATCAATGGGAATCCTTATCAACACAAGTAGTTGGGTTGTCTGAAAAGAAAAGAATCGAAACCTATTTAAGGCATCTTAAACCATACCTCCAAAAAGAGTTAAAGTTACATGACATACCTAACGTAAAAGTAGCAAGACATAAAGCAAAATCCGCAGAACGCGAATTGGAAGGAATAAAAACAAAAGGCAATAGCCATTATTGATAAGAAAAAGAGACACAATGTAGGTATTGTGTAGATAGTTGGTCTCCCAACCATCAATGCCACAAACCTAAATCATACACCTATGAAATGGAAAATAGCTCAAATTCATTTAACGATTACTTTAATAATAAAAAGAAAAAGAAGAAAAACATATGTCGTCGATGTGGTGATGACTGGACTCGAGGCCATAAATGTAGGAACAATCAGACAATACACCTGGACTAAAAATCTCATCCGATTCTAATACCGACACCAATTCAGAATGAAGGATGACATTAAGGAATACTCAAGCTTTGAGGACAAAGCTCCCTTAAAGGGAGTGGTAATGTAAAAAATATAAAATACAATATTAATTAGACTATTAGGTTACTAGTGAAAGGGTGTAACCCTTCACTATGTTGGCTCAAGCCGTACAAAAGGCAAGCTTATTGTACATTTTATCCATCATCCAATATATTATTATTATTCATATTCATTACTAAAATGACAGTCAGATTCGACTAATGGACAACCGGATTCGGTTGCTCCAAAGATGTTGCTAACAAATGGAAGACACACTACTACATTTCGACCCAAAATCCGACGGCCGTCATGTCGGATTTTCGACACTTTCCTGTCGCATGTATGACACTTTGATTTTTTCTTAAGCGTCGGAAATGTGGCATCGGTTATCCGACACTTAAATAACCGTCAATTAAGCGACACTTAACTAACCGTCGGTTAAATGTCAACCGTCAGATAAGCGACAGGTATAACCGTCGCTTAAACCATTGCTTTAGAGAGTAAGCATCGCATAAACGACAGCTATAGCTGTCGCTTAAGCGATGGATAGCATGACAAGGCGTCACAAAAATGACAGATATATCTGTCGATTAAGCGACAGATATGAAGAAGAGTCGTCGCATTTGCGACAGCTAGATCTGATTTTTAAGCGCCACGTATTACCAATAACCATCGCATTTGTGACAGATAGCATGACAAGGCGTCGCAAAAACGATAGATATAGCTTTCGATTAAGCGACGGATATGAAGAAGAGTCGTCGCATTTGCGACAGCTAGATCTAAGTTTTAAGCGCCACGTATTACGAATAACCGTCACATTTGCGACAGATAGAGCTGTCGCTTAAGCGACGGCAGTGAATTTTTTAAAATATATATATATATTAAATATTTATAAGCCTCCAACCTGCCAGAATATCAACAAGTTGGAAGCATTGTTTATGTTATTGAATGCATTATTTACTTGTCATATTGCTAAAGTATATTTCATTTCAAGTCTCTCATGGAATGAACGTGGTAACCGTAATTATAACTTGTAGCATCTTTTGATCTACTACAAGTTGTAAGTATTAAAGCTTTCATTACTTTATCTTTTGTTTATACTTAAGTGGTTTTATAAAGTATTGGGAGACCTCCTTGGCCTTAGAGAGTTGGGCCTAAAGTGAGAGGATAATCGTGTTGAGGTTACAGTGATACATCTCCTTTGTTATCCCAAGGTTTTATGCGTGGGTTGGGATGCCATTGTTGCACGACCAACCATTATGCCCTTCATCAATTTGGTAAAATGGATGATGGATTGTGTATACAACCCTACCAGGGATCAAATTTGAAGTGCAGGGTCCCATTTCGCTATGAAGGGTTAGTAGATAGTGAGCCCTTCAATGCTGACATGCAAAAATAAATCATTCTTTTCATTTGAAAATGTAACAGTAAATCCATGGGTCATTATTGTTTTTAATGGATTTTTATTAAATGTTATTAAAGTTGTAATTTTAAAAAAAATCAAACTTATCTAGTAATCAAGATTTTATCTTAGTTAAATTTTATAGATAAATTCATAAATTCTTAGAGCCAAGATTAAGATATCTTAATTAAATTTTATAGATAAATTCATAAATTCTTAAAGCCAAAGAAAATATTTCATGGTTAGAGGGTTACACGTTACAATTTATAGTTCTCGAGGAAAAGTAAACAGAACAGTGAACAATACTGCAGTTATACATAGAACTATTCTCAGCACACAACAATACTGCCTATCTCAACTTCCCTGAATCAGATTATAGGAAGTGTAAACTTTCA